>WNWK01008234.1:0-86330 GCA_009830355.1 Cherax destructor | reverse complement strand
GGTTAAAGTCAGATGAGCTTGTAAAGCTTTCTGCAGGAAACGTTGCACCAGTAAAGGTTATACACCAGTGTCTTTCCTCAGAGTGCAGGTCAGCTTTGTGCCAGGGTCAGGGTCAGCTTCAGAGTGCCAGGGTCAAAAAGTCAGCTTCAGAGTGCAAGGATAATTAGGTCAGCTTCAGAGTGCTAAGGTCAGCAGATCAGCTTCAGAGTTCCAGGGTCAGCATCAGAGTGCCAGGGTAAGCAGGTAAGCTTCAGAGTACCAGGGTCAGCAGGTCAGCTTCAGAGTGCCAGGGTCAGCAGATCAGCTTCAGAGTTCCAGGGTCAGCAGGTCAGATTCAGAGTGCCAGGGTCAGCAGGTCAGCTTCAGAGTGCCAGGGTCAGCTTCACAGCTTCAGAGTGCCAGGGCCAGCTTCACAGCTTCATAGTACCAGGGTCAGCAGGTCAGCTTCAGAGTGCCAGGGACAACAGGCCAGCTTCAGAGTGCCAGGATCAGCAGGTCAGCTTCAGAGTGCCAGGATCAGCAGGTCAGCTTCAGAGTGCCAGGGACAACAGGCCAGCTTAAGTCCAGGATCAGCGGCAGCTTCAGAGTGCCAGGGTCGCAGTCAGCTTCAAGTGCAGGTACAGTCACCAGAGTGCAGGGTCAGCAGGTCGTTCAGAGCCGGGTAGCGTCACTTGAGTGCCGGGTCAGCAGGTCGGCTTCAGAGTGCCACGTCAGCAGCCGCTTCAGATGCACTGGTCAACAGGTGCTTCACAGCTCAAGACACCTGGTAACACGCTTATATTACTCATGGAAGTCACTGTGTTACACACTGGGTATCATGTACCAGAGTAGACACCTGTGTAACACCTGGGTACCTTTATTGATATTGACCTGTGTAACACCTGGGTACCTTTATTGATATTGACCTGTGTAACACCTGGGTATCTTTACTGATAGACACCTGTGTAACACCTGGGTATCATTACTGATAGACACCTGTGTAACACCTGGGTATCATTACTGATAGAACCTGTGTAACACCTGGGTATCATTACTGATAGACACCTGTGTAACACCTGGGTATCATTACTGATAGACACCTGTGTAACACCTGGGTATCATTACTGATAGACACCTGTGTAACACCTGGGTATCATTACTGATAGACACCTGTGTAACACCTGGGTATCTTACTGATAGACACCTGTGTAACACCTGGGTATCATTACTGATAGACACCTGTGTAACACCTGGGTATCATTACTGATAGACACCTGTGTAACACCTGGGTATCTTTACTGATAGACACCTGTGTAACACCTGGGTATCTTACTGATAGACACCTGTGTAACACCTGGGTATCATTACTGATAGACACCTGTGTAACACCTGGGTATCATTACTGATAGACACCTGTGTAACACCTGGGTATTTTACTGATGACACGTGTAACACCTGGGTATCTTCTGATAGACACCTGTGTAACACCTGGGTATCTTACTGATAGACACCTGTGTAACACCTGGGTATCATTACTGATAGACACCTGTGTAACACCTGGGTACCTTTATTGATATACACCTGTGTAACACCTGGGTATCATTACTATGACACCTGTGTAACACCTGGGTATCTTTACTGATAGACACCTGTGTAACACCTGGGTATCATTACTGATAGACACCTGTGTAACACCTGGGTATCATTACTGATAGACACCTGTGTAACACCTGGGTATCATTACTGATAGACACCTGTGTAACACCTGGGTATCATTACTGATAGACACCTGTGTAACACCTGGGTATCTTTACTGATAGACACCTGTGTAACACCTGGGTATCTTTACTGATAGACACCTGTGTAACACCTGGGTATCTTTACTGATAGACACCTGTGTAACACCTGGGTATCATTACTGATAGACACCTGTGTAACACCTGGGTATCTTTACTGTAAGTGTAACACCTGGGTACTTACTGATAACACCTGTGTAAACCTGGGTATCTTTACTGATAGACACCTGTGTAACACCTGGGTATCTTACTGATAGACACCTGTGTAACACCTGGGTATCATTACTGATAGACACCTGTGTAACACCTGGGTATCTTTACTGATAGACACCTGTGTAACACCTGGGTATCATTACTGATAGACACCTGTGTAACACCTGGGTATCATTACTGATAGACACCTGTGTAACACCTGGGTATCTTTACTGATAGACACCTGTGTAACACCTGGGTATCTTTACTGATAGACACCTGTGTAACACCTGGGTATCTTTACTGATAGACACCTGTGTAACACCTGGGTATCTTACTGATAGACACCTGTGTAACACCTGGGTATCTTACTGATAGACACCTGTGTAACACCTGGGTATCTTTACTGATAGACACCTGTGTAACACCTGGGTATCTTACTGATAGACACCTGTGTAACACCTGGGTATCTTACTGATAGACACCTGTGTAACACCTGGGTATCTTTACTGATAGACACCTGTGTAACACCTGGGTATCTTACTGATAGACACCTGTGTAACACCTGGGTATCTTTACTGATAGACACCTGTGTAACACCTGGGTATCTTTACTGATAGACACCTGTGTAACACCTGGGTATCTTTACTGATAGACACCTGTGTAACACCTGGGTATCTTTACTGATAGACACCTGTGTAACACCTGGGTATCTTTACTGATAGACACCTGTGTAACACCTGGGTATCTTTACTGATAGACACCTGTGTAACACCTGGGTATCATTACTGATAGACACCTGTGTAACACCTGGGTATCTTTACTGATAGACACCTGTGTAACACCTGGGTATCTTTACTGATAGACACCTGTGTAACACCTGGGTATCTTTACTGATAGACACCTGTGTAACACCTGGGTATCTTTACTGATAGACACCTGTGTAACACCTGGGTATCTTTACTGATAGACACCTGTGTAACACCTGGGTATCTTTACTGATAGACACCTGTGTAACACCTGGGTATCTTTACTGATAGACACCTGTGTAACACCTGGGTATCTTTACTGATAGACACCTGTGTAACACCTGGGTATCTTTACTGATAGACACCTGTGTAACACCTGGGTATCTTTACTGATAGACACCTGTGTAACACCTGGGTATCTTTACTGATAGACACCTGTGTAACACCTGGGTATCTTTACTGATAGACACCTGTGTAACACCTGGGTATCTTTACTGATAGACACCTGTGTAACACCTGGGTATCTTTACTGATAGACACCTGTGTAACACCTGGGTATCTTTACTGATAGACACCTGTGTAACACCTGGGTATCTTTACTGATAGACACCTGTGTAACACCTGGGTATCTTTACTGATAGACACCTGTGTAACACCTGGGTATCTTTACTGATAGCGAACATACCTGTGTAACACCTGGGTATCTTTACTGATAGACACCTGTGTAACACCTGGGTATCTTTACCTGTGTAACACCTGGGTTTTGCTGATACACTCACTGGGTATCTTTACTGATAGACACCTGTGTAACACTGGGTATCTTTACTGATAGACACCTGTGTAACACCTGGGTATCTTTACTGATAGACACCTGTGTAACACCTGGGTATCTTTACTGATAGACACCTGTGTAACACCTGGGTATCTTTACTGATAGACACCTGTGTAACACCTGGGTATCATTACTGATAGACACCTGTGTAACACCTGGGTATCTTTACTGATAGACACCTGTGTAACACATGGGTATCTTTACTGATAGACACCTGTGTAACACCTGGGTATCTTACTGATAGACACCTGTGTAACACCTGGGTATCTTTACTGATAGACACCTGTGTAACACCTGGGTATCTTACTGATAGACACCTGTGTAACACCTGGGTATCTTTACTGATAGACACCTGTGTAACAAATGGGTATCTTTACTGATGACACCGTGTAACACCTGGGTATCTTTACTGATAGACACCTGTAACACCTGGGTATCTTTACTGATAGACACCTGTGTAACAAATGGGTATCTTTACTGATAGACACCTGTGTAACACCTGGGTATCTTTACTGATAGACACCTGTGTAACACCTGGGTATCTTTACTGATTGCGATGTTTCGCTCGCAAGTGACTCGTTCACTCCAATACGGAGAATAAATTCCTCTCCACTTGTTCACCATCTTTACTGTTAATGCTCTGTTTTGGACTAAAAAAAACACTTGTTGGCGAAACGTCTCTATCAGTAAAGGTACCCATGTGTTATACATGTGTCTATCAATAAAGGTACCCATGTGTTATACATGTGTCTATCAATAAAGGTACCCATGTGTTATACATGTGTCTATCAGTAAAGGTACCCATGTGTTATACATGTGTCTATCAATAAAGGTACCCATGTGTTATACATGTGTCTATCAATAAAGGTACCCATGTGTTATACATGTGTCTATCAGTAAAGGTGTCCTGGTGATTCAGAAATTAGACTTTGCCACCGAAGTGGCTAGTTTATTGTGCACCTCATACACATCCTGTGGATGGTAGCGGAAGAGCATATGGATACACAAAAGGCCTAGCAACTAGGCCTCAAAAGGCCTAGCAACTTGGCCCCAAAAGGCCTAGCAACTAGGCCCCAAAAGGGTTACCAGGAATACATCTGGATTTATATCTACATTTCACTTATCTGTTACAAGTAAATTTAGAAAATTTGCTTAATATGTCTAGTATCTTATTTTCATTATTAAGATATTGTGACATAGGTTAGTAAACTGTTTATATATCCCTCAATAAGTGGAAGATTTAGCACTTAGTGTTCATGACAGTGACCACAGCTGGACACTTACTTTGGATTTGGGTTGATCATGTGTCTATCAGTAAAGGTGCACAGGTGTTGCACATGTGTCTATCAGTAAAGGTACACAGGTGTTGCACATGTGTCTATCAGTACATGTACACAGGTGTTGCACATGTGTCTATCAATAAAGGTACACAGGTGTTGCACATATGTCTATCAGTAAAGGTACACAGGTGTTGCACATGTGTCTATCAGTAAAGGTACACAGATGTTGCACATGTGTCTATCAGTAAAGGTATACAGGTGTTGCACATGTGTCTATCAATAAAGGTACACAGGTGTTGCACATGTGTCTATCAATAAAGGTACACAGGTGTTGCACATATGTCTATCAGTAAAGGTACACAGGTGTTGCACATGTGTCTATCAGTAAAGGTACACAGGTGTTGCACATGCGTCTATCAATAAAGGTACACAGGTGTTGCACATATGTCTATCAGTAAAGGTACACAGGTGTTGCACATGTGTCTATCAGTAAAGGTACACAGGTGTTGCACATGTGTCTATCAATAAAGGTACACAGGTGTTGCACATGTGTCTATCAGTAAATGTACGCAGGTGTTGCACATGTGTCTATCAATAAAGGTACACAGGTGTTGCACATGTGTCTATCAATAAAGGTACACAGGTGTTGCACATGTGTCTTATTCATCAACGTGTCGGTACTGTATACCACTGCTGTATGGATCAACCTTCATAGTAGACAGCCTGATACTGACACGTGTATACATGATATATGCAAGGATCAGGAGGGACGGAGGGAAGATTATTCTACCCATTAAACCCATTCAGAGCAAGTTTATATATCTTTTTCTTGGTTTACACAGCTTGAGGATAAGAAAGAAATAACTGTTGTTAACCCTAGATTAGCCAGGTTTAATTTTAATTTAATTAAATCTAGTTTCAATCGTAATAGACTTGACGATTTGTAAACCTAACCTTTCTAGAACTGCAAGTATTACAATGTCTGCGTGAACCTAGAAAGGTATCCCCGTATTGTTTAACCCCAGCCTCTGTACCTCAATGATCCTACAAAGGTATCCCCGTATTGTGTAACCACAGCCTCTGTACCTCAATAATCCTACAAAGGTATCCCCGTATTGTGTAACCCCAGCCTCTGTACCTCAATAATCCTACAAAGGTATCCCCGTATTGTGTAACCCCAGACTCTGTACCTCAATGATCCTACAAAAGTATTCCCGTATTGTGTAACCCCAGACTCTGTACCTTAATGATCCTACAAAGGTATCCCCGTATTGTGTAACCCCAGCCTCTGTACCTCAATAATCCTACAAAGGTATCCCCGTATTGTGTAACCCCAGCCTCTGTACCTCAATGATCCTACAAAGGTATCCCCGTATTGTGCAACCCCAGCCTCTGTACCTCAATAATCCTACAAAGGTATCCCCGTATTGTGTAACCCCAGACTCTGTACCTCAATGATCCTACAAAAGTATTCCCGTATTGTGTAACCCCAGACTCTGTACCTTAATGATCCTACAAAGGTATCCCCGTATTGTGTAACCCCAGACTCTGTACCTCAATGATCCTACAAAAGTATTCCCGTATTGTGTAACCCCAGACTCTGTACCTTAATGATCCTACAAAGGTATCCCCGTATTGTGTAACCCCAGCCTCTGTACCTCAATAATCCTACAAAGGTATCCCCGTATTGTGTAACCCCAGCCTCTGTACCTCAATGATCCTACAAAGGTATCCCCGTATTGTGCAACCCCAGCCTCTGTACCTCAATAATCCTACAAAGGTATCCCCGTATTGTGTAACCCCAGCCTCTGTACCTCAATAATCCTACAAAGGTATCCCCGTATTGTGTAACCCCAGCCTCTGTACCTCAATGATCCTACAAAAGTATTCCCGTATTGTGTAACCCCAGCCTCTGTACCTCATTGATCCTACAAAGGTATCCCCGTATTGTGTAACCCCAGCCTCTGTACCTCAATAATCCTACAAAGGTATCCCCGTATTGTGTAACCCCAGCCTCTGTACCTCAATGATCCTACAAAGGTATCCCCGTATTGTGCAACCCCAGCATCTGTACCTCAATAATCCTACAAAGGTATCCCCGTATTGTGTAACCCCAGCCTCTGTACCTCAATGATCCTATAAAGGTATCCCCGTATTGTGCAATCCCAGCCGTAACAACCCCAACTTCTTCTAAGTAGCAGACGACACTGTTGAAAGTTTCATGACGACCACAATAAACTTTATCACACGACAACGAAATCGGGGAATCTACCGCACACATTGATCACGTGGTACCAGCACTCAGCGAGGATGCTGCACTCATCACGTGGTACCAACACTCAGCGAGGATGCTGCGCTCATCACGTGGTACCAGCACTCAGCGAGGATGCTGCACTCATCACGTGGTACCAGCACTCAGCGAGGATGCTGCACTCATCACGTGGTACCAGCACTCAGCGAGGATGCTGCGCTCATCACGTGGTACCAGCACTCAGCGAGGATGCTACACTCATCACGTGGTACCAGCACTCAGCGAGGATGCTGCGCTCATCACGTGGTACCAGCACTCAGCGAGGATGCTGCACTCATCACGTGGTACCAGCACTCAGCGAGGATGCTACACTCATCACGTGGTACCAGCACTCAGCGAGGATGCTGCACTCATCACGTGGTACCATCACTCAGCGAGGATGCTGCGCTCATCACGTGATACCAGCACTTAGCGAGGATGCTGCACTCATCACGTGGTACCAGCACTCAGCGAGGATGCTACACTCATCACTTGGTACCAGCACTCAGCGAGGATGCTGCGCTCATCACGTGGTACCAGCACTCAGCGAGGATACTGCACTCATCACGTGGTACCAGTACTCAGCGAGGATGCTACACTCATCACGTGGTACCAGCACTCAGCGAGGATGCTGCACTCATCACGTGGTATCAGCACTCAGCGAGGATGCTACACTCATCACGTGGTACCAGCACTCAGCGAGGATGCTGCACTCATCACGTGGTACCAGCACTCAGAGATGCTGCTGCACTCATCACGTGGTACCAATACTCAGCGAGGATGCTGCACTCATCACGTGGTACCAGCACTCAGCGAGGATGCTGCACTCATCACGTGGTACCAGCACTCAGCGAGGATGCTACACTCATCACGTGGTACCAGCACTCAGCGAGGATGCTGCACTCATCACGTGGTACCAGCACTCAGAGATGCTGCTGCACTCATCACGTGGTACCAACACTCAGCGAGGATGCTGCACTCATCACGTGGTACCAGCACTCAGCGAGGATGCTGCACTCATCACGTGGTACCAGCACTCAGCGATGATGCTGCACTCATCACGTGGTACCAGCACTCAGAGATGCTGCTACACTCATAACGTGGTACCAGCCCTCAGAGATGCTGCTACACTCATCACGTGGTACCAACACTCAGAGATGCTGCTACACTCATCACGTGGTACCAACACTCAGAGATGCTGCTGCACTCATCACGTGGTACCAACACTCAGAGATGCTGCTGCACCCATCACGTTGTACCAGCACTCAGAGATGCTGCTACACTCATCACGTGGTACCAGCACTCAGAGATGCTGCTGCACTCATCACGTGGTACCAGCACTCAGAGATGCTGCTACACTCATCACGTGGTACCAACACTCAGAGATGCTGCTACACTCATCACGTGGTACCAACACTCAGAGATGCTGCTGCACTCATCACGTTGTACCAGCACTCAGAGATGCTGCTACACTCATCACGTGGTAACAGCACTCAGAGATGCTGCTACACTCATCACGTGGTACCAGCACTCAGAGATGCTGCTACACTCATCACGTGGTACCAACACTCAGAGATGCTGCTGCACTCATCACGTGGTACCAACACTCAGAGATGCTGCTGCACTCCTCACGTTGTACCAGCACTCAGAGATGCTGCTACACTCATCACGTGGTACCAGCACTCAGAGATGCTGCTGCACTCATCACGTGGTACCAGCACTCAGCGAGGATGCTGCACTCATCACGTGGTACCAACACTCAGAGATGCTGCTACACTCATCACGTTGTACCAGCACTCAGAAATGCTGCTACACTCATCAAGTGGTACCAGCACTCAGAGATGCTGCTGCACTCATCACGTGGTACCAGTACTCAGCGAGGATGCTGCACTCATCACGTGGTACCAACACTCAGAGATGCTGCTGCGCTCATCACGTGGTACCAGCACTCAGAGATGCTGCTGCACTCATCACGTTGTACCAGCACTCAGCGAGGATGCTGCACTCATCACGTGGTACCAACACTCAGAGATGCTGCTGCACTCATCACGTGGTACCAGCACTCAGCGAGGATGCTGCACTCATCACGTGGTACCAACACTCAGAGATGATGCTGCACTCATCACGTGGTACCAGCACTCAGAGATGCTGCTGCACTCATCACGTTGTACCAGCACTCAGCGAGGATGCTGCACTCATCACGTGGTACCAACACTCAGATATGCTGCTGCGCTCATCACGTGGTACCAACACTCAGAGATGATGCTGCACTCATCACGTGGTACCAACACTCAGAGATGCTGCTGCACTCATCACGTGGTACCAACACTCAGAGATGCTGCTGCACTCATCACGTTGTACCAACACTCAGAGATGATGCTGCACTCATAACGTGGTACCAGCACTCAGAGATTCTGCTGCGCTCATCACGTGGTACCAACACTCAGAGATGCTGCTGCGCTCATCACGTGGTACCAACACTCAGCGATGATGCTGCACTCATCACGTGGTACCAACACTCAGAGATGATGCTGCGCTCATCACGTGGTACCAACACTCAGCGATGATGCTGCACTCATCACGTGGTACCAACACTCAGATATGATGCTGCGCTCATCACGTGGTACCAACACTCAGAGATGCTGCTGCGCTCATCACGTGGTACCAACACTCAGCGATGATGCTGCACTTATCACGTGGTACCAACACTCAGAGATGCTGCTACACTCATCACGTGGTACCAGCACTCAGAGATGCTGCTACACTCATCACGTGGTTCCAACACTCAGCGATGCTGCTGCACTCATCACGTGGTACCAGCACTCAGAGATGATGCTGCACTCATCACGTGGTACCAGCACTAAGAGATTCTGCTGCACTCATCACGTGGTACCAGCACTCAGCGATGCTGCTGCACTCATCACGTGGTACCAGCACTCAGCGATGATGCTGCACTCATCACGTGGTACCAGCACTCAGCGATGATACTGCACTCATCACGTGGTACCAGCACTCAGCGATGATGCTGCACTCATCACGTGGTACCAGCACTCAGCGATGATACTGCACTCATCACGTGGTACCAGCACTCAGCGATGAAAGTTGAAGACAGTCGGATAAGGTGTTCTTAATTAATTTTATAAAGGAAGGAGGAGTACCCAGATGTGCTCCTTCAAGGAAGGTTACTGAATGTAGCTTGGCAGTACTTTCTTATAGATAAAAATGATACCTTCCTCCAGGTATCAGTACTGATCTTGTTGATGACAGGTAACACTTGTGTCGAGGTTTAAGCTCTGTATACCTGGAGAGGGTTCCGGGGGTCAACGCCCCCGCGGCCCTGTTTGGGATCAGACCTGATCCATTATGAGGCCTTGGCCCAGACCGGGCCGCGAGGGCGTTGACCCCCGGAACCCTCTCCAGGTATACTCTAGGTATACAGAGCTTAAACCTTGACGCAAGTGTTACCTGTCATCACAAGATCAGTACTGGTACCTGGTGGCAAGTGTTAACCGTCATCAACAAGATATTGGTGCCTGTTGACAAGTGTTACCTGTCATCAACAGGATACTGGTACCTGGAGGCAAGTGTTACCTGTCATCAACAAGATACTGGTACCTGGAGGCAAGTGTTACCCGTCATCAACAAGATACTGGTACCTGGAGGCAAGTGTTACCCGTCATCAACAAGATACTGGTACCTGGAGGCAAGTGTTACCCGTCATCAACAAGATACTGATACCTGGAGGCAAGTGTTACCCGTCATCAACAAGATACTGGTACCTGGAGGCAAGTGTTACCCGTCATCAACAAGATACTGGTACCTGGAGGCAAGTGTTACCCGTCATCAACAAGATACTGGTACCTGGAGGCAAGTGTTACCCGTCATCAACAAGATACTGGTACCTGGAGGCAAGTGTTACCCGTCATCAACAAGATACTGGTACCTGGAGGCAAGTGTTACCCGTCATCAACAGGATCAGTACTGGTAGTCGAGACACTGGGTTTAACAACACTAGGCCTACCTAGAAGTTGCCTAATACGGCTGTGTTAGCTAACCTAGCAGTCTCCTCCATGTATGATCTCACCTGTATTAAGCTAACCACTAACATATTATCTATGACCTTGAGAGACCTTCCAATGGACGAGTTAGTTAACCTAGCACGGAATTATTGGCTAACTTTGTTTATGCTAAGGCAAAGTAACCAGACTCAACCTGCCTATAATATAGCCTTCAGGAAATTGAACAATACCGATATACAAGTTAAATGAAGAATGAATATTTAGTCGTTTACACCTGAAGTTGCTTTGATGAATATATGATCAATATTTCACAACATCTAGAAGGTAGTGGAGACTACAGTGGTGTAGAGTTCTACATGAGGAGTGAGTCACTACTACACATATTCTACATAATACCTACAATACTACACATATTCTACATAATACATACAATACTACACATATTCTACATAATACCTACAATACTACACATTCCTATCACCTACTTACAGTACTAGACGTTCTTCCTTTACTTACAATACTACACATTCTTCCAGCTACTTACAATACTACACATTCATCCAGCTACTTACAATACTACACATTCATCCAGCTACTTACAATACTACACATTCATCCAGCTACTTACAATACTACACATTCATCCAGCTACTTACAATACTACACATTCATCCAGCTACTTACAATACTACACATTCATCCAGCTACTTACAATACTACACATTCATCCAGCTACTTACAATACTACACATTCTTCCAGCTACTTACAATACTACACATTCATCCAGCTACTTACAATACTACACATTCTTCCAGCTACTTACAATACTACACATTCATCCAGCTACTTACAATACTACACATTCATCCAGCTACTTACAATACTACAATTCATCCAGCTACTTACACTACACATTCTTCCAGCTACTTACAATACTACACATTCATCCAGCTACTTCAATACTACACATTCATCCAGCTACTTACAATACTACACATTCTTCCAGCTACTTACAATACTACACATTCATCCAGCTACTTACAATACTACACATTCTTCAGCTACTTACAATACTACACATTCATCCAGCTACTTACAATACTACACATTCATCCAGCTACTTACAATCTACAATTCATCCAGCTACTTCAATACTACACATTCATCCAGCTACTTACAATACTACACATTCTTCCAGCTACTTACAATACTACACATTCATCCAGCTACTTACAATACTACACATTCTTCCAGCTACTTACAATACTACACATTCTTCCAGCTACTTACAATACTACACATTCTTCCAGCTACCTATTCCATCGCTTCCTCCACTGTCTTTCCATGCAGTGTCCCACTCCACTACATTCAAGAATTATCTCATTCCTTCAAAGTTCCGGCTTCTCTCTCTCTCTATCTTCTCTCTATCTCTCTCTCTATCTCTCTCTCACCTTCCACTTACCAAACATCTCTCTACGTTTAGTTCCACCAGGAACTTAAAATTCAGTACTGTATGGTGACTGCCCCCAGGGGGTTCTCATATTATATTCCCCCTATGTCAGACACACTTGAGGTAAACACTACGTGTAGCCTCGCTGGCACATCTCCACTGTAACGTGTAGTAGACTTAATATGCTGGCATAAAGCTTTCTCTGACCTTCACGAGCAGTTCAGCCCAGACTGTTTCTGCTTCTCCATGCTAGTCCCTGTAATCTCAGTCTCTTACTCCCAGTTCTCCCAGTCTCTTACTCCCAGTTCTCTTAGTCTCTTACTCCCAGTTCTCTTAGTCTCTTACTCCCAGTTCTCCCAGTCTCTTACTCCCAGTTCTCTTAGTCTCTTACTCCCAGTTCTCCCAGTCTCTTACTCCTAGGTCTCCCAGTCTCTTACTCCTAGTTCTCCCAGTCTCTTACTCCCAGTTCTCTTAGTCTCTTACTCCCAGTTCTCCCAGTCTCTTACTCCTAGTTCTCCCAGTCTCTTACTCCTAGTTCTCCCAGTCTCTTACTCCCAGTTCACCCAGTCTCTTACTCCCAGTTTCTTACTCTTAGTTCTCCCAGTCTCTTACTCCCAGTTCTCACAGTCTCTTACGCCCAGTTCTCCCAGTTTCTTACTCCTAGTTCTCCCAGTCTCTTACTCCCAGTTCTCCCAGTCTCTTACTCCCAGTTTCTTACTCCTAGTTCTCCTAGTCTCTTACTCCTAGTTCTCCCAGTCTCTTACTCCCAGTTCTCCCAGTCTCTTACTCCCAGTTCTCTTAGTCTCTTACTCCCAGTTCTCCCAGTCTCTTACTCCTAGTTCTCCCAGTCTCTTACTCCTAGTTCTCCCAGTCTCTTACTCCCAGTTCACCCAGTCTCTTACTCCCAGTTTCTTACTCTTAGTTCTCCCAGTCTCTTACTCCCAGTTCTCCCAGTCTCTTACGCCCAGTTCTCCCAGTTTCTTACTCCTAGTTCTCCCAGTCTCTTACTCCCAGTTCTCCCAGTCTCTTACTCCCAGTTTCTTACTCCTAGTTCTCCTAGTCTCTTACTCCTAGTTCTCTCAGTCTCTTACTCCCAGTTCTCCCAGTCTCTTACTCCCAGTTTCTTACTCTTAGTTCTCCCAGTCTCTTACTCCCAGTTCTCCCAGTCTCTTACTCCCAGTTCTCCCAGTCTCTTACTCCCAGTTCTCTTAGTCTCTTACCCCCAGTTCACCCAGTCTCTTACTCCTAGTTCTCCCAGTCTCTTACTCCCAGTTCTCTTAGTCTCTTACTCCCAGTTCTCTCAGTCTCTTACTCCCAGTTCTCTCAGTCTCTTACTCCCAGTTCTCTTAGTCTCTTACTCCCAGTTCTCTCAGTCTCTTACTCCCAGTTCTCTCAGTCTCTTACTCCCAGATCTCTTAGTCTCTTACTCCCAGTTCACCCAGTCTCTTACTCCCAGTTCACCCAGTCTCTTACTCCCAGTTCTCCCAGTCTCTTACTCCCAGTTCTCCTAGTCTCTTACTCCCAGTTCTCCCAGTCTCTTACTCCCAGTTCTATCAGTCTCTTACTCCCAGTTCTCCTAGTCTCTTACTCCCAGTTCTCCCAGTCTCTTACTCCTAGTTCTCCCAGTCTCTTACTCCCAGTTCTCCCAGTCTCTTACTCCCAGCTTTTCTCAGACTCTTACTCCCAGTTCTCCCAGTCTCTTACTCCCAGTTTCTTACTCTTAGTTCTCCCAGTCTCTTACTCCCAGTTCTCCCAGTCTCTTACGCCCAGTTCTCCCAGTTTCTTACTCTTAGTTCTCCCAGTCTCATACTCCCAGTTCTCCCAGTTTCTTACTCCTAGTTCTCCCAGTCTCTTACTCCCAGTTCTCCCAGTCTCTTATTCCCAGTTCTCCCAGTCTCTTACTCCCAGTTCTCCGAGTCTCTTACTCCCAGTTTCTTAGTCCTAGTTCTCCCAGTCTCTTACTCCCAGTTCTCCCAGTCTCTTACTCCCAGTTCTCCCAGTCTCTTACTCCCAGTTCTCCCAGTATTTTACTCCCAGTTCTCCCAGTCTCTTACTCCCAGTTCTCCCAGTATCTTACTCCCAGTTCTCTCAGTTTCTTACTCCTAGTTCTCCCAGTCTCTTACTCCCAGTTCCCCCAGTCTCTTACTCCTAGTTCTCCCAGTCTCTTACTCCCAGTTCTCCCAGTCACTTACTCCCAGTTTCTTACTCCTAGTTCTCCCAGTCTCTTACTCCCAGTTTTCCCAGTCTCTTACTCCCAGTTCTCCCAGTTTCTTACTCCTAGTTCACCCAGTCTCTTACTCCCAGTTCTCCCAGTCTCTTACTCCCAGTTCTCCCAGTCTCTTACTCCCAGTTCTTCCAGTCTCTTACTCCCAGTTCTTCCAGTCTTTTACTCCCAGTTCTCCCAGTCTCTTACTCCCAGTTCTCCCAGTCTCTTATTCCCAGTTCTCCCAGTCTCTTACTCCCAGACTCCCAGTTCTCCCAGTCTCTTACTCCCAGACTCCCAGTCTCTTACTCCCAGACTCCCAGTTCTCCCAGTCTCTTACTCCCAGACTCCCAGTTCTCCCAGTCTCTTACTCCCAGTTCTCCCAGTCTCTTACTCCCAGTTCTCACAGTCTCTTACTTTATATATGGTCTCTCGAGTGATTTAGTAAGTTTGTATTAGTCGTGTGTACACTGCTAGCTGCTGCAGCTGTGATGTAAACAATCTCTCTGTTGTCTTCATGTTTCTGCATATATATATATAAATATATATATATATATATATATATATATATATATATATATATATATTTTTTTTTTTATTAACACATCGGCCGATTCCACCAAGGCAGGGTGGCCCGAAAGAAAACTTTCATCATCATTCACTCCATCACTGTCTTGCCAGAAGGGTGCTTTACACTACAGTTATAAAACTGCAACATTAACACCCCTCCTTCAGAGTGCCGGCACTGTACTTCCATCTCCAGAACTCAAGTCCGGCCTGCCGGTTTCCCTGAATCCTTCATAAATGTTACTTTGCTCACACTCCAACAGCACGTCAAGTATTAAAAACCATATGCCTCCATTCACTCCTATCAAATACGCTCACACATGCTTGCTGGAAGTCCAAGCCCTCGCACAAAAACTTCCTTTACCCTCCCTCCAACCTTTCCTAGGCTGACCCTACCCCGCCTTCCCTCCACTACAGATTTATACACTCTCGAAGTCACTCTGTCTCGTTCCATTCTCTCTACATGTCCAAACCACCTCAACAACCCTCCTCAGCTCTCTGAACAATCGTTTTGGTAATCCGCACCTCCTCCTAATTTCCAAACTCCGAATTCTCTGCATTATATTCACACCACACATTGACCTCAGACATGACATCTCCACTGCCTCCAGCCTTCTCCTCATTGCAACATTCATCACCATGCTTCACACCCATATAAGAGCGTTGGTATAACTATACTCTCATACATTCCCTCTTTACTTCCATGGACAAGGTTCTTTGTCTCCACAGACTCCGAAGTGCTCCACTCACCCTTTTCCCCTCATCAATTCTATGATTCACCTCATCCTTCATAGACCCATCCGCGACATGTCCACTCCCAAATATCTGAATACATTCACCTCCTCCATACTCTCTCCCTCCAATCTGATATCCAATCTTTCGTCACCTATTCTTTTTGTTATCCTCATCACCTTACTCTTTCCTATATTCACTTTCAATTTTCTTCTTTACAACCCTACCAAATTATCCACCAACCTCTGCAGCTTCTCTTCAGAATCTCCCAAAGCACAGTGTCATCAGCAAAGCAACTATGACAACTCCCACTTTGTATTTGCTTCTTTATCTTTTAGCCCAACACCTCTTGCCAAGACCCTCGCATTCACTTTCTTACAACCCCATCTATAAATATATTGAACAACCACGGTGACATCACACATCCTTGTCTAAGGCCCACTTTTACTGGAAATAGTCCCTTCCTCCTACACACTCTAACCTGAGCCTCACTATCCTCATAAAACTCTTCACTGCTTTCAGTAACCTTCCTCCTATTCCATACACCTGCAACATCTGCCACATTGCCCCCTATCTACCCTATCATCGCCTTTTCCAATCCATAAATGCACAAAACATCTTTACCTTATCAAATCTGTTCACCTATATGTTTCACTGTAAACACTTGGTCTACACACCCCTACCTTTCCTAAAGCCCCTTGTTCATCTGCTATCCTGCTTTCTGTTTTACTCTTAATTCTTTCAATAATAACTCTACCATACACTTTACCAGGTACACTCAACAGACTTATTCCCCTATAATTTTTGCACTCTCTTTGTCCCTTTGCCTTTATACAAAGGAACAATACACGCTCTCTGCCAATCCTAGGTACCTTACCCTCTTCCATACATTTATTAAATAATAGCACCAACCACTCCAAAATTATATCCCCACCTGCTTAACATTTCTATCTTTATCCCATCAATCCCAGCTGCCTTACCCTTTCATTCTACCCACTGCCTCACGAACTTCCCTACACCCACAATGGCTCTTCCACACTCCTACAAGATGTTATTCCTCCTGCCCTACACACGAAATCACAGCTTCCCTGTCTTCATCAACATTTAACAAATCCTCAAAATATTTCTCCATCTTCCCGATACCTCTAACTCTCCATTTAATAACTCTCTCTCCTATTTTTAACTGTCAAATCCATTTGTTCTCTAGGCTTCTCAACTTATTAATCTCATTCCAAAACTTTTCTTATTTTCAACAAAATTTGCTGATAACATCTCACCCACTCTCTCATCTGTCTCTTTTACATTGCTTCACCACTCTTAACCTCTTTTTCTCTCCATATACTCTTCCCTCCTTGCATCACTTCTACTTTGTAAAAACCTCTCATATGCTAACTTTTCTCCCTTACTACTCTTTTACATCATCATTCCACCAATCGCTCCTCTTCCTCCTGCACCCACTCGCCTGTAACCACAAACTTCTGCTGAACACTCTAACACTACATTTTTAAATCTACCCCATACATTTTCGACCCCATTGCCTACACTCTCACTAGCCCATCTATCCTCCAATAGTTGTTTATATCTTACCCTAACTGCCTCCCTTTTAGTTTATAAACCTTCACTCTCTTTACTTACTGATTCTATTTTCCTTGTATCCCATCTACCTTTTACTCCCACTGTAGCTATAACTAAAAAGTGATCTGATATATCTGTAGCCCCTCTATAAACATGTACATCCTGAAGTCTACTCAACAGTCTTTTATCTACCAATACATAGTCCAACAAACTACTGTCATTACGCCCTACATCATATCTTGTATACTTATTTATCCTCTTTTTCTTAAAATATGTATTACCTATAACTAAACCCCTTTCTATACAAAGTTCAATCAAAGGGCTCCCATTATCATTTACACCTGGCACCCCAAACTTACCTACTACACCCTCTCTGCATGTTTCTCCCACTTTAGCATTTAGGTCCCCTACCACAATTACTCTCTCATTTGGTTCAAAAGTTCCTATACATTCGCTTAACATCTCCCAAAATCTCTTCTCCTCTACACTCCTCTCTTCTCCAGGTGCATACACGCTTATTATGACCCACTTTTCGCATCCGACCCTTATTTTAATCCACATAATCCTTGAATTTACACATTTATATTCCCTCTTTTCCTTCCATAACTGATCCTTCAACATTATTGCTACCCTTCCTTAGCTCTAACTCTCTCAGATACTCCTGACTTAATCCCATTTATTTCTCCCCACTGAAACTCGCCTACCCCTTCAGCTTTGTTTCGCTTAGGCCAGGACATCCAACTTCTTTTCATTCATAACATCGGCAATCATCTCTTTCTTATCATCCGCACTACATCCACGCACATTCAGACACCCCAATTTTATAAAGTTTTTCTTCTTCTCGTTTTTAGTAGATTTGTACAGGAGAAGGGGTTACTAGCCCATTGCTCCCGGCATCTTAGTCGCCTCATACGACACGCATGGCTTACGGAGGAAAGATTCTTTTCCACTTCCCCATGGACAATAGAGAAAATAAAAAGAACAAGAGCTATTAAGAAAAAGAAGAAAAACCTAGATGTATGTATGTATATATATGCATGTGTATGCCAGTGTAGTGTGACCTAAAGTGTAAGTAGAAGTAGCTAGATATACCTGTTATATATATATATATATATATATATATATATATATATATATATATATATATATATATATTTTTTTTTTCAACAAGTCGGGGGTCTCCCACCGAGGCAGGGTGACCCAAAAAGAAAGAAAATCACACAAAAAGAAAATACTTTCATCATCATTGAACACTTTCACCACACTCATACATAATCACTGTCTTTGCAGAGGAGCTCAGATACGACAGCTGAGAATTGTCCCTCCCAGCTGTCACTATCTCAGACCCCTCCTTTAAAGTGCAGGCATTGTACTTCCCATTTCCAAGATTCGAGTCCAACTAAATCAATTAACTGGTTTTCCTGAATCCATTCACAAAATGTTACCCTGCTCACACTCCCACAGATCGTCATGTCCCAAAAACCATTCGTCTCCATTCACTCCTATCTAACACGCTCACACATGCTTGCTGGAAGTCCAAGCCCCTCGCCCACAAAACCTCCTTTACCCCCTCCCTCCAACCTTTTCTAGGACGACCCCTACCCCGCCTTCCTTCCCCTACAGATTTATACGCTCTCCAAGTCATTCTACTTTGATCCATTCTCTCTAAATGACCAAACCACCTCAACAACCCCTCTTCAGCCATCTGACAAATACTTTTAGTAACTCCACACCTTCTCCTAATTTCCACATTCCGAATTTTCTGCATAATATTTACACCACACATTGCCCTTAGACAGGACATCTCCACAGCCTCCAGCCTCCTCCTCGCTGCAGCATTTGCAACCCATGCTTCACACCCATGTAAGAGTGTTGGTACCACTATACTTTCGTACATTCCCTTCTTTGCCTCCATGGATAACGTTTTTTGTCTCCACAGATACCTCAATGCACCACTCTCCTTTTTTCCTTCATCAATTCTATGGTTAACTTCATCCTTCATAAACCCATCCGCTGACACGTCAACTCCCAAATATCTGAAAACATTTACTTCTTCCATAATCCCTCTCTCCAATGTGATATCCATTTTTTCTTTATTTACATCATTTGATACCCTCATCACCTTACTCTTATCTATGTTCACTTTCAACTTTCTACCTTTACACACTCTCCCAAACTCGTCCACTAACCTTTGCAACTTTTCTTTAGAATCTCCCATAAGCACAGTATTATCAGCAAAAAGTAACTGTGTCAACTCCCATTTTGCATTTAATTCCCCATAATTTAATCCCACCCCTCTCCCCAACACCCTAGCATTTACTTCTTTTACAACCCCATCTATAAATATATTAAACACAAATGGTGACATTACACATCCCTGTCTAAGACCTACTTTTACCAGGAAGTAATCTCCCTCTCTCCTACACACCCTAACCTGAGCCTCACTATCCTCATAAAAACTCTTTACAGGCTTCAGTAACTTACTACCTATTCCATACACTTGCAACATTTGCCACATTGCTCCCCTATCCACTCTATCATATGGCTTTTCTAAATCCATAAATGCAATGATAACTTCTCTACCTTTATCTAAATACTGTTCACATATATGCTTCACTGTAAACACTTGATCTACACATCCCCTACCCACTCTAAAGCCTCCTTGCTCATCTGCAATCCTACTCTCTGTCTTACCTCTAATTCTTTCAATAATAACCCTGCCATACACTTTACCTGGTATACTCAGTAAACTTGTTCCCTATAATTTTTACACTCTCTTTTATCCCCTTCCCTTTATATAAAGGAACTATACATGCTCTCTGCCAATCCCTAGGTACCTTCCTCTTTCATACATTTATTAAACAAAAATACCAACCACTCCAGCAATATATCCCCCTGCTTTTAACATTTCTGTCATGATCCCGTCAGTTCCAGCTGCTTTACCCCCTTTCATTCTACGTAATGCCTCACGCACCTCCCCCACACTCACCTCCTGCTCTTCTTCACTCCTAAACGATGTTGTACCTCCCTGGCCAGTGCAGGAAATTACCGCCTCCCTTTTTCATCGACATTTAAAAGTTCCTCAAAATATTCCGCCATCTACCCAATACCTCCAGCTCCCCATCTACTAACTCCCTACTCTGTTTTTAACTGACAAATCCATTCATTCCCTTGGCTTTCTTACCTTGTTTATCTCACTCCAAAAATTTTTCTTGTTTTCAGCAAAATTTCTTGACAGAGCCTCTCCCATTCTTTCATCCGCTCTTCTTTTGCACTCTCTCACCACTCTCTTCACCTTTCTTTTACTCTCCATATACTCTGCTCTTCTATTAACACTTCTGTTTTGTAAAAACCTCTCATAAGCTACCTTTTTCTCTTTTATCACACCCTTTACTTCTTCATTCCACCACTCACTCCTCTTTCCTCTTGCACCCACCCTCCTATAACCACAAACTTCTGCCCCACATTCTAATACTGCATTATTAATACTATCCCAACTCTCTTCAACCCCCACTACTCATACTTGCACTAGCCCACCTTTCTGCCAATAGTTGCTTATATCTCACCCTAACTTCCTCCTCCCTTAGTTTATACACCTTCACCTCTCTCTTACTTGCTGTTGCCATTTCCCTTTTGTCCCATCTACCTTTTACTCTAACTGTAGCTACAACTAAATAATTATCCGATATATCCGTTGCCCCTCTATAAACATGTACATCCTGAAGCCTACTCATCAACCTTTTATCCACCAATACATAATCTAACAAACTACTTTCATTACACGCTATATCATACCTTGTATACTTATTTGTCCTCTTTTTCATAAAATATGTATTACTTATTACCAAACCTCTTTCTACACATAGCTCAATTAATGGTTCCCCATTTACATTTACCCCTGTCACCCCAAATTTACCTACTACTCCCTCCACAACATTTTTACCCACTTTAGCCTTAAGATCCCCAACCACAATTACTCTCTCACTTGGTTCAAAACTCCCCACACACTCACTCAACATTTCCCAAAATCTCTCTCTCTCCTCTACACTTCTCTCTTCTCCAGGTGCATAAACACTTACTATAACCCACTTTTCACATCCAACCTTTATTATACTCCACATAATCCTTGAATTTATAAATTTATATTCCCTCTCTCCTTGCCATAACTTATCCTTCAACATTATTGCCACTCCTTCCTTAGCTCTAACTCTATTAGAAACCCCTGACCTAATACCATTTATTTCTCCCCACTGAAACTCTCCTACCCCCTTCAGCTTTGTTTGACTTAAAGTCAGAACATCCAGCTTCTTTTCATTCATAACATCTACAATCATCTCTTTCTTATCATTCGCACAACATCCACGCACATTCAAACATCCCACTTTGACAGTTCTCTTTTTTTTCCTTTTTAGTCAGTTATACGGGAAAAGGGGTTACTAGCCCATTGCTCCCGGCATTTTAGTTGACTTTTACAACACACATGGTTTACGGAGGAAAGATTTTTATTCCACTTCCCCATGGATATGAAAGGAAAAGCAATAAGAACAGGAACTATTAAGTTAAAATCAAAGAAAAAACTCAAATGAGTGTGTATACATAAACGTGTACATGTATGCGTAGTGTGACCTAAGTGTAAGTAGAAGTAGCAAGACGTACCTGAAATCTTGCATGTTTATGAGACAGAAAAAGACACCAGCAATCCTACCATCATGTAAAACAATTACAGGCTTTCGTTTTACACTCACTTGGTAGGACGGTAGTACCTCCCGAATGGTTGCTGTATATATATATATATATATATATATATATATATATATATATATATATATATATATATATATATATATATATATATATATATATTTCTGAAGCCATTTGAATATTCCACTTCCCCTACCACCCCATCTTTTCATTGTGTATAAACTTTATTTCAAGACAAAATACATTGACAAGAATACAATAGGGAGTAAAACAACATAGATAACAACTCAGAGCTACATGTCAAATACTTCGTCCAGCTCCCCAGCAGTGGGCCGCGTGCCCAGAATGCTGCAGGCATTTCCCCTCTGGATCGCAACACTGAGTCTTTGAAAGAGGAAGCTGGTCGCCCTGTGGTCCTTGGTTTCTATGTTGAGTTTTTCACCCAGCTCTTTGAGAAACTTTAGAGCACACTTGCCCCATGCTCCAAGGGTCTCCGACCAAATTGGGATAAAGTTATAGCAAGGGGGAAGGCCTTCATATTTGCGAGTCTTCTGGGTCTCCCTGTAGCTGGCAGCTCCACCCCCTTCGGCTACGGAGTATGGCAAGTCTGTCATTGTGGCAGCACAGGTGTAGTCCCAAGCAATCTGCTTACCATCCTTCCATATATATATATATATATATATATATATATATATATATATATATGTGTGTGTGTGTGTGTGTGTGTGTGTGTGTGTGTGTGTGTGTGTGTGTATCTGCTGGAGACACATGTCTAATACACCATCATGTCTCTCCCTCGTCTGTTTTAGTGATGGTCATAACACTGGGGTCACTGTATGTATTGGGAAAATATGCCAGACACTGCATCACTGTAATTAATTACAGTTACTGAGAGTACAGTTATAAGTGTAGCACCCTGGGCCACCTGTGACGCACCAGGTCACACCTAGAGGGTGAGACGCATCAGATCACACCTAGAATGTGTGACGCATCAGGTCACAACTAGAATGTGTGACGCATCAGATCACACCTAGAATGTGTGACGCATTAGGTCACACCTAGAATGTTTAACGCATCAGGTCACACTTAGAATGTGTGATGCATCAGATCACAACTAGAATGTGTGACGCATCAAATCGCACCTAGAATGTGTGACGCATCAGGTCACACCTAGAATGTTTAAAGCATCAGGTCACACCTAGAATGTGTGACGCATCAGATCACACCTAGAATGTGTGACGCATCAGATCACACTTAGAATGTGTCACGCATCAGGTCACACCTAGAATGTGTGACGCATCAGATCACACCTAGAATGTGACGCATCAGGTCACACCTAGAATGTGTGACGCATCAGATCACACCTAGAACGTATGACGCATTTGGTCATACCTATAATGTGTGACGCATCAGGTCACACCTAGAATGTGTGACGCATCAGGTCACACCTAGAATATGTGATGCATCAGATCACACCTAGAATGTGTGACTCTTCAGGTCACACCTAGAATGAGAGACGCATCAGGTAACACCTAAAATGTGAGACGAATCAGGTCACACCTAGAATGTGTGACGCATTAGGTCACACCTAGAATGTGCGACGCATCAGATCACACCTAGAATGTGTGACGCATTAGGTCACGCCTAGAATATGTGACGTATTAGGTCACGCATAGAGTGACGCATCAGGACACACCTAGAAAGTACGACGCATCAGGTCACACCTTGAATGTGTGACGCATTATGTCACACCTTGAATTTGCGACGCATCAGGTCACACCTAGATGGTGTGACGCTTCAGGTCACACCACAAATGTGTGACGCATCAGGTCACACCTGAAATGTGTGATGCATCAGATCACACCTAGAATGTGTGACTCATCAGGTCACACCTAGAATGAGAGACGCATCAGGTCAGACCTAAAATGTGTGACGCATCAGGTCACACCTTGAATGTTTGACGCATTAGGTCACACCTAGAATGTGCGACGCATCAGATCACACCTAGAATGTGTGACGCATTAGGTCACACCTAGAATATGTGACGCATTAGGTCACACCTAGAATGTGTGACGCATCAGGTCACACCTAGAATGTGTGACGCATTAGGTAACACCTATAATGTGCGACGCATCAGATCACACCTAGAATGTGCGACGCATCAGATCACACCTAGAATGTGTGACGCATCAGGTCACACATAGAATATGTGACGCATTAGGTCACACCTAAAATGTGTGACGCATCAGGTTACGCCTAGAATGTGTGACGCATCAGGTCACACCTAGAATGTGTGATGCATCAGGTCACACCTAGA
Organism: Cherax destructor; assembly: GCA_009830355.1. NCBI lineage: Eukaryota > Metazoa > Arthropoda > Malacostraca > Decapoda > Parastacidae > Cherax > Cherax destructor. Next base: position 61,647 of record WNWK01008234.1, on the reverse strand, counting down.
ATGTGTGACGCATCAGGTCACACCTAGAATGTGTGACGCATCAGGTCACACCTAGAATGTGTGACGCATCAGGTCACACCTAGAATGTGTGACGCATCAGGTCACACCTAGAATGTGTGACGCATCAGGTCACACCTAGACGGTATCAAGGGAGCCATGTATACACCGAGAGATAACTTAAGTGTAAAGAGACCACGACTCTTCATCACCCAGCCTTCATTCATAAGGTGCATCACCAACTGACCTCCGGGTGTCATTTAGACACGACTTAGTAAAGTTCCTCAAGTGAATTGTTGATCAACCGGGCTGTGGTGCATCCGCTGGGCGGCCAACACCAACAGCCTGGTTTATCAGGCCACACTGGCGACTACAGGTAGCCCTCTCTTGTAGTGGATGAAACCTACTACCTCCCTTGACGCAGCACCTCTATGAATGTAATAATAATAATAATAATAATAATAATAATAATAATAATAATAATAATAATAATAATAATAATAATAATAATAATAATAATAATAATAATAATAATAATAATAATAATAATAATATCAATAATAATAATAATAATAATAACACGAAGATAACTGTTATCACGTGACACATCATGTTAACTTAATTACCATGTGACATGTTATCATCACTGTCACGTGACATATCATGTTAACATCACTGTCACGTGACAAATCATGTCAACAACAGTCACGTGACAATTCATATCAACAATGTCACGTGACACATCATGTTAACATTGGTGTCACGTGACACGTCATGTTAACTAAACATCACTGTACTCACCTTTGTATCTGGCTTGACAAAGCTCCTGGAGAGCGAAACGTTGCCACAATAAAAGTCACATTAGTTGCAGTTGTGTCCTTTTACCCAACATGGAGTGAAGAAGACCGTCGCGTGGGCGAAACGTTTCAACACTAACGATACCAAACTGTTATACATAATGTAAAATAATAATAATAACGTCTTTATTTACTACAAGTACATGTACAACGTACAGTGTACTGTGTCCCAGGATGCGACCCACACCAGTCGACTAACACCCAGGTACTCATTTTACTGATGGGTGAACATAGACAACCGGTGTAAGGAAACACGCCCAATGTTTCTACCCTTGCCGGGAATCGAACCCGGACACTCACCGTGTGAAGCGAGAGCTTTTGCCACCAGGCCACAGGTCACCGTGGCCTGGTGGCCTACGGTATTGTAGATCATTATGGTGAGTGTACGATATTCCATGTGATCTAATGATTAGTGTATGTAGGGAAAATACACACGTAGATGTACGTCATGTGCATCCGTGAGAGGTGGAAACGTAGTAATGACTGTGTCCAAGACTGTGACTGTGTCCAACACTGTGACTGTGTCCAACACTGTGAATGTGTCCAACACTGTGACTGTGTCCAACACTGTGACTGTGTCCAACACTGTGACTGTGTCCAAGACTGTGACTGTGTCCAAGACTGTGACTGAGTCCAAGACTGTGACTGTGTCCAACACTGTGACTGTGTCCAACACTGTGACTGTGTCCAAGACTGTGACTGTGTCCAAGACTGTGACTGTGTCCAACACTGTGACTGAGTCCAAGACTGTGACTGTGTCCAACACTGTGACTGTGTCCAAGACTGTGACTGTGTCCAACACTGTGACTGTGTCCAAGACTGTGACTGTGTCCAACACTGTGACTGTATCCAACACTGTGACTGTATCCATCACTGTGACTGTATCCAACACAGTGACTGTGGCCAACACTGTGACTGTGGCCAACACTGTGACTGTGTCCAACACTGTGACTGTGTCTAACACTGTGACTGTGTCCAACACTGTGACTGTGGCCAACACTGTGACTGTGTCCAACACTGTGACTGTGGCCAACACTGTGACTGTGTCCAACACTGTGACTGTGGCCAAACCTGTGACTGTGTCCAACACTGTGACTGTGTCTAACACTGTGACTGTGTCCAACACTGTGACTGTGTCCAACACTGTGACTGTGTCCAACACTGTGACTGTGGCCAACACTGTGACTGTGTCCAACACTGTGACTGTGGACAACACTGTGACTGTGTCCAACACTGTGACTGTGTCTAACACTGTGACTGTGTCCAACACTGTGACTGTGTCCAACAGCATTAATCGTTGTTTCTAACACAATTAAACAAAACAAAGGCAGCTTCACCATCTGTGAAGTCTTAGCAAGAATCCTCCTGAAAACAGTAAACCCTGCCATCACATAGTCTCTGCTGCTTATACTACACAAGCTCATTATAGAGGAGGAACACTGTAACAGACCTTCTCATATCCTACCGCCAATATTTGTCTAACCTATTTTTATGCTACCCAAGTAATAGCTTTTGTAACCTTTTACTCATGTGTATGTTTATTGTTCTACCTTATTGTATTACTACTACTACTACAACTAATATTACTACTACTACAACTAATATTACTACTACTACAACTAATATTACACCTCACTCACAGCCTATATATACCCTCTGTGTCCATGTATTGTTTGTAACGGCTTGACAAAGTTCCTGGAGAGCGAAACGTTGCCACAATAAAATGTCACATTAGTTGCACTTGTGTCCTTTTACTTAACATATTGACGGTAATTCTACCAATATTAATACAACAACTACTGCCACTACTAGAACTACTACTTCTACTACTGCTACTGTTACTACTATGACTACAGCGACTATTACACCTCGCTGCATATCTGACACACATTAGTAAGTATATTCACTCCTCTCTCAGTTGACAGTATTAGCTCTGCAAAAGACTCTCTTAGCCAATCATCTCTTGTACTAAATGTTTTCCACAATACACAAGTGACTTTGTCCTGGCACAGACGCAAGACTGGGTCATAATTAGTGTGCATGGGTATTAATGATGGTTGCAATTGCATGATGATATATTAAAGATTATTATTAATTAATTAATGGTTGCCAAAAGAGCTATAGGCAGCTTAAATATGTAGCTTAATGAGGGAAGGTGAGTGTAAGAGGTTAATAATGGTATACTGACCGTAATGTGAGAGGTGAGGTGTACTGACCGTAGGATACTAGTAGTGTGAGAGGTGAGGTGTACTGACCGTAGGATACTAGTAGTGTGAGAGGTGAAGTGAACTGACCGTAGGATACTAGTAGTGTGAGAGGTGAGGTAAACTAGCCGTAGGATACTAGTAGTGTGAGAGGCGAGGTAAACTAGCCGTAGGATACTAGTAGTGTGAGAGGTGAGGTGTACTGACCGTAGGATACTAGTAGTGTGAGAGGTGAGGTAAACTAGCCGTAGGATACTAGTAGTGTGAGAGGTGAGGTAAACTAGCAGTAGGATACTAGTAGTGTGAGAGGTGAAGTGAAGCGACCGTAGGATACTAGTAGTGTGAGTGGTGAGGTGAACTGACCGTAGGATGCTAGTAGTGTGAGAGGTGAGGTGTACTGACCGTAGGATACTAGTAGTGTGAGAGGTGGTGTGTACTGACCGTAGGATACTAGTAGTGTGAGAGGTGAGGTATACTGACCGTAGGATACTAGTAGTGTGAGAGGTGGTGTGTACTGACCGTAGGATACTAGTAGTGTGAGAGGTGAGGTATACTGACCGTAGGATACTAGTAATGTGAGAGGTGAGGTATACTGACCGTAGGATGCTAGTAATGTGAGAGGTGAGGTATACTGACCGTAGGATACTAGTAGTGTGAGAAGTGAGGTGTACTGACCGTAGGATACTAGTAATGTGAGAGGTGAGGTGTACTGACCGTAGGATACTAGTAGTGTGAGAGGTGAGGTGTACTGACCGTAGGATACTTGTATTGTGAGAGGTGAGGTGTACTGACCGTAGGATACTAGTAGTGTGAGAAGTGAGGTGTACTGACCGTAGGATACTAGTAATGTGAGAGGTGAGGTGTACTGACCGTAGGATACTAGTAGTGTGAGAGGTGAGGTGTACTGACCGTAGGATACTTGTATTGTGAGAGAGGTGAGGTGTACTGACCGTAGGATACTAGTAGTGTGAGAAGTGAGGTGTACTGACCGTTGGATACTAGTAGTGTGAGAAGTGAGGTGTACTGACCGTAGGATGCTAGTAATGTGAGAGGTGAGGTATACTGACCGTAGGATACTAGTAGTGTGAGAGGTGAGGTGTACTGACCGTAGGATACTAGTATTGTGAGAGAGGTGAGGTGTACTGACCGTAGGATACTAGTAGTGTGAGAGGTGAGGTGTACTGACCGTAGGATACTAGTATTGTGAGAGAGGTGAGGTGTACTGACCGTAGGATACTAGTAGTGTGAGAGGTGATGCGTACTGACCGTAGGATACTAGTAGTGTGAGAGAGGTGAGGTGTACTGACCGTAGGATACTAGTATTGTGAGAGGTGAGTTGTACTGACCGTAGGATACTAGTAGTGTGAGAGGTGATGTGTACTGACCGTAGGATACTAGTAGTGTGAGAGAGGTGAGGTGTACTGACCGTAGGATACTAGTAGTGTGAGAAGTGAGGTGTACTGACCGTTGGATACTAGTAGTGTGAGAAGTGAGGTGTACTGACCGTAGGATGCTAGTAATGTGAGAGGTGAGGTATACTGACCGTACGATACTAGTAGTGTGAGAGGTGAGGTGTACCGACCGTAGGATACTAGTATTGTGAGAGAGGTGAGGTGTACTGACCGTAGGATACTAGTAGTGTGAGAGGTGAGGTGTACTGACCGTAGGATACTAGTATTGTGAGAGAGGTGAGGTGTACTGACCGTAGGATACTAGTAGTGTGAGAGGTGATGTGTACTGACCGTAGGATACTAGTAGTGTGAGAGAGGTGAGGTGTACTGACCGTAGGATACTAGTATTGTGAGAGGTGAGGTGTACTGACCGTAGGATACTAGTAGTGTGAGAGAGGTGAGGTGTACTGACCGTAGGATACTAGTAGTGTGAGAGAGGTGAGGTGTACTGACCGTAGGATACTAGTAGTGTGAGAGAGGTGAGGTGTACTGACCGTAGGATACTAGTATTGTGAGAGGTGAGGTGTACTGACCGTAGGACACTAGTAGTGTGAGAGAGGTGATGTGTACTGACCGTAGGATACTAGTAGTGTGAGAGGTGAGGTTTACTGACCGTAGGATACTAGTAGTGTGAGATGTGAGGTTTACTGACCGTAGGATACTAGTAGTGTGAGAGGTGATGTGTACTGACCGTAGGATAGTAGTAGTGTGAGAGGTGAGGTTTACTGACCGTAGGATACTAGTAGTGTGAGAGTGAGGTTTACTGACCGTAGGATACTAGAAGTGTGAGAGGTGAGGTTTACTGACCGTAGGATACTAGTAGTGTGAGAGGTGAGGTTTACTGACCGTAGGATACTAGTATTGTGAGAGGTGAGGTTTACTGACCGTAGGATACTAGTAGTGTGAGAGGTGAGGTTTACTGACCGTAGGATACTAGTAGTGTGAGAGGTGATGTGTACTGACCGTAGGATACTAGAAGTGTGAGAGGTGAGGTTTACTGACCGTAGGATACTAGTAATGTGAGAGGTGAAGTATACTGACCGTAGGATGCTAGTAATGTGAGAGGTGAGGTATACTGACCGTAGGATACTAGTAGTGTGAGAAGTGAGGTATACTGACCGTAGGATACTAGTAGTGTGAGAAGTGAGGTGTACTGACCGTAGGATACTAGTAATGTGAGAGGTGAGGTGTACTGACCGTAGGATACTAGTATTGTGAGAGACGTGAGGTGTACTGACCGTAGGATACTAGTAGTGTGAGAAGTGAGGTTACTGACCGTTGGATACTAGTAGTGTGAGAAGTGAGGTACTGACCGTAGGATACTAGTATGGGGTGAGTGTACTGACGTAGATACTAGTAGGAGAGTGAGGTTACTGACCGTAGGATACTAGTAGTGTGAGAGTGAGTGTGCTGACCGTAGGATACTAGTAGTGTGAGAGAGGTGAGGTGTACTGACCGTAGGATACTAGTATTGGGAGAGGTGAGGTGTACTGACCGTAGGATACTAGTAGTGCGAGAGAGGTGAGGTATACTGACCGTAGGATACTAGTAATGTGAGAGGTGAGGTGTTCTGACCGTAGGATCTAGTAGTGGAGAGGTGAGGTAATGACAGTAGGATACTAGAGTGGAGAGGTGAGTGTTACTGACGTAGGATCTAGTAGTGGAGGTGGGGTTTACTGACAGTAGGATACTAGAAGTGTGAGAGGTGATGTGTACTGACAGTAGGATACTAGTAGTGTGAGAGGTGAGGTTTACTGACCGTAGGATACTAGTAGTGTGAGAGGTGAGGTTTACTGACCGTAGGATACTAGTAGTGTGAGAGGTGATGTGTACTGACCGTAGGATACTAGTAGTGTGATAGAAGGAGAGCGCAGGAGCCTTGCTTCAGTCCTCCCCACCACCAGCGTCCTACACCACACACTGACATCCTCATCTCACCCACACTACCATACTCCCACACCCGCGCGCTCGCACACACTCACGCACGCCCGCCCGCTCGCCTGCCCACACGCACGCACGCACGCAAGCAAGGTACCTCAATGCTCTGTTCTTCCTCTCCCAGTAAACGTTACCATCCTGCTACTACCCTAGACCACACTCTTCCTAGTGTACCAGTTACTACTAGTACTGCTGCTGTTAGTATTGCTGCTGCTACTACCAGTACTACTGCTGTTGCTGCTACCAGTACTACTGCTGCTGTTACCAGTACTACTGCTGTTGCTGCAACCAGTACAATTGCTGTTACTGCTACCAGTACTACTGCTGTTACTGCTACCAGTACTACTGCTGTTACTGCTACCAGTACTACTGCTGTTGTTGCTACCAGTATTACTGTTGTTGCTGCTGCTACCAGTACTACTGCTGTTACTGCTACCAGTACTACTGCTGTTACTGCTGCCAGTACTACTGCTGTTACTGCTACCAGTGCTACTGCTGCTGCTGCTGCCAGTGCTATCGCTTCTGCTGTTGTTACCAGTACTACTGCTGCTGCCAGTACCACCGCTGCTACTGCTACCAGTTCAACTGCTGCTGCTACCAGTACTATTGCTGCTGCTACCAGTACTACTGTTGTTGCTGCTACCAGTACTACTGCTGTTGCTGCTACCAGTACTACTGCTGTTACTGCTACCAGTACTACTGCTGTTACTGCTACCAGTACTACTGCTGTTGCTGCTGTCAGTACTACAACTGCTGCTGTTACCAGTACTACTGCTGCTGCTGCTACCAGTTCTAATACTGTAGCTGCTACCAGTACTACTGCTGCTGCTACCAGTACTACTGCTGCTGCTACCAGTACTACTGCTGCTGCTACCAGTACTGCTACTGTGGCTGCTACCAGTACTACTGCTGCTGCTACCAGTACTACTGCTGCTGCTATCAGTACTACTGCTGCTGCTACCAGTACTACTGCTGCTGCTACCAGTACTACTGCTGCTGCTACCAGTACTACTGCTGCTGCTACCAGTACTACTGCTGCTGCTACCAGTACTACTGCTGCTGCTATCAGTACTACTGCTGCTGCTACTAGTTCAACTGCTGCTGCTACCAGTACAACTGCTGTCTCTACCAGTACTACTGCTGTCGCTGCTATCAGTACTGCTGCTGCTACCAGTACTTCTACTGTTACTGCTACCTGTACTACTGCTGTTGCTGCTACCAGTACTACTGCTGCTGCTGCTACCAGTACTGCTACTGTTGCTGCTACCAGCGCTACTGTTGTTGCTGCTACCAGTACTACTGCCGCTGCTGCTACCAGTGTAACTGCTGTTGCTGCTACCAGTACTACTGCTATTGCTGCTACCAGTACTACTGCTGTTGCTGCTACCAGTACTATTGCTGTTGCTGCTACCAGTACTACTGTTTGTTGCTGTGAACTACTGCTGTTGCTGCTACCAGTACTACTGCTGTTGCTGCTACCAGTACTACTGCTGTTGCTGCTACCAGTACTACTGCTGTTGCTGCTACCAGTACTACTGCTGTTGCTGCTACCAGTACTACTGCTGTTGCTGCTACCAGTACTACTACTGTGGCTGCTACCAGTACTACTATTGTTGCTGCTACCAGTACTACTGCTGTTGCTGCTACCAGTACTACTACTGTTGCTGCTACCAGTACTACTGCTATTGCTGCTACCAGTACTACTGCTGTTGCTGCTACCAGTACTACTGCTGTTGCTGCTACCAGTACTACTGTTGTTGCTGCTACCAGTACTACTGCTGTTGCTGCTACCAGTACTACTGCTGTTGCTGCTACCAGTATAACTGCTGTTGCTGCTCCAGTCTACTGCTGTTGCTGCTCCAGTACTCTGCTGTTGCTGCACTACCATTTACTACTACTGTTGCTGTTCCAGTACTACTACGGGAGGCTGCTACCAGTACTACTGCTGTTGCTGCACCAGTACTTCTACTGTTGCTGCTACCAGTACTACTGCTGTTGCTGCTACCAGTACTACTACTGTGGCTGCTACCAGTACTACTGCTGTTGCTGCTACCAGTACTACTACTGTTGATGCTACCAGTACTTCTACTTTGCTGCCATCCCACTGCTGTTGCTGCTACCAGTACTACTACTGTGGCTGCTACCAGTACTACTGCTGTTGCTGCTACCAGTACTACTACTGTTGATGCTACCAGTACTGCTTCTGCTCCTACCAGTACTAATGCTGTTGCTGCTAGCAGTACTAATGCTGTTGCTGCTACCAGTATTATTGCTGCAGCTGCTACCAGTACTAATACTGTTGCTGCTACCAATACCACTGCTGCTGCTGCTACCAGTACTACTGCTACTAGAACTATTGCTGTTGCTGCTGCTACCAGTACTACTGCTGCTGCTACCAGTACTACTGCTGCTGCTACCAGTACTACTGCTGCTGCTACCAGTACTACTGCTGTTGCTGTTAACAGTAAAACTGCTGTTGCTACCAGTACTACTGCTGTTGCTACCAGTACTACTGCTGTTGCTACCAGTACTTCTGATGTTGCTGCTACAACTGTTGCTGCTACCAGTACTAGTGCTGCTCCTGCTACTAGTACTACTACTGTTGCTGCTACCAGTACAACTGCTGATGCTGCTAACAGTAAAACTGCTGTTGCTACCAGTACTACTGCTGTTGCTACCAGTACTACTGCTGTTGCTACCAGTACTTCTGATGTTGCTGCTAACAGTACTACAACTGTTGCTGCTACCAGTACTAGTGCTGTTGCTGCTACCAGTACTATTACCGCTGCTGCTACCAGTACTAGTGATGCTCCTGCTACTAGTACTACTAATGTTGCTGCTACCAGTACTACTGCTGTTGCTGCTACCAGTACTACTGTTGCTGCTGCTACTAGTACTACTACTGTTGCTGCTACCAGTACTACTGCTGTTGCTGCTACCAGTACTACTGTTGCTGCTACTAGTACTACTACTGTTGCTGCTACCAGTACTGCTGTTGCTGCTGCTGCTACCAGTACTTCTGCTACTGTCTCTAAGATTATTACTGTTTCTGCTACCAGTATTACTACTGTTGCTATTACCAGTACTACTGCTGCTGCTGCTGCTACCAGTACTACTGTTGCTGCTGCTGCTACCAGTACTACTGTTGCTGCTGCCAGTACTACTGTTGCTGCTGCTGCTACCAGTACTACTGTTGCTGCTGCTGCTGCTACCAGTACTACTGTTGCTCTGCTGCTGCTACCAGTACTACTGTTGTGCTGCTGCTACCAGTACTACTGTTGCTGCTGCTGCTACCAGTACTACTGTTGCTGCTGCTACCAGTACTACTGTTGCTGCTGCTGCTGCTGCTGCTGCTACCAGTACTACTGTTGCTGCTACTAGTACTACTGTTGCTGCTGCTACTAGTACTACTGTTGCTGCTGCTACTAGTACTACTGTTCAAATTCAAATTCAAATTCAAATTATTTATTTCATGTAATACAAGGTGGGGGGTACTTATAGTTTTACATTAAAGTTGATATTACAAGATGGCCAATAATATGCCTAGGTATGCCTAGGCTTTTCACATGTCTTATGATGGTCTTACTTAATAGCTATACAATGAATATACAGATTGGTAAGGTTAGGTTTACAAATTTAGGTACTGGAATTTAAACATTGAGTTTAACAATTAGTATAAAAGTGTTGCTGCGCTGCTACCAGTACTACTGTTTGCTCAGCACTGCTGGTACTGCTACCTGTACTGCTGTTGCTGCTGCTACTCTGCTGCTAGTACTCACTGTGGCTGCTGCTACTAGTACTACTGTGGCTGCTGCTACTAGTACTACTGTTGCTGCTGCTGCTGTACTCACTAGTTACTGTTGCTGCTTGCTGCTGCCAGTACTACTGTGGCTGCTCCCACGTACTACTGTGCTGCTGCTAGTACTAGCTGTTGCTGCTGCGCTGCTGCTGTCTGCTACTAGTACTGCTGTTGCTGCTGCTGCTGCTACCAGTCTACTGTGGTTTGCTGCTACCAGACTACTGCTGGTCTGCTGCTACTAGTCCTACTGTTGCGCTGCAACTGCAGTACTACTGTTCTGCTGCTACAGTACTACTGTTTGCTGCTGACGTTGCTCTGGACCTAGCTACTACTGCTGTTGCTGCTAAGTACTACTGTGTGCTGCTGCTACCAGTACTACTGTTGCTGCGCTGCTGCCACAGTACTGCTGCTGTTGCTGCTCCGGTTGCTGCTGTTGCTGCACATACCTGTCTCCAGTACTCTGTTCCCTGCTGCTACCAGCTACTACTGTTGCTGTTGCTTGCTGCTGCTACCAGTACTACTGTTGTTGTGCTGCTGCCAGTACTACTGTTGCGCGCTGCTGCTGCTACCAGTACTACTGTTGCTCCAACACGCTGCGCGCGTCTACTGTTGCTGCTGCTCCAGTACCTACTGTTGCTGCTGCTGCTACCAGTACTACTGTTGCTGCTGCTGCTACCAGTACTACTGTTGCTGCTGCTGCTGCTGCTACCAGTACTACTGTGCTGCTGCTGCTACCAGTACTACTGTTGCCTGCTGCTGCTGCTGCTACCAGTACTACTGTTGTTGCTGCTGCTGCTGCTACCAGTACTACTGTTGCTGCTGCTGCTACCAGTACTACTGTTGTTGCTGCTGCTGCTTGCTACCAGTACTACTGTTGCTGCTGCTGCTGCTACCAGTACTACTGTTGCTGCTGCTGCTGCTACCAGTGCTACTGTAGGTGTAAATGATAAAGGGGAGCCTTTGATTGAACTTTGTATAGAAATTGGTTTGGTAATAGGTAATTCATAGTTTAAGAGAAAAAGGATAAATAAGTATACAAGATATGATATAGGGCGTAATGAAAGTAGTTTGGTGGACTACGTATTGGTAGATAATAGACTGTTGAGTAGACTTCAGGATGTACATGTTTATAGAGGGGCCACAGATATATAACATTTTAGTTGTAGCTACAGTGAGAGTAAAAAGTAGATGGGATACAAGGAGAATAGAATCAGCAAGTAAGAGAGAGGTGAAAGTTTTTAAACTAAAGGAGGAGGCAGTTAGGGTAAGATATAAACAACTATTGGAAGAAAGATGGGGGTAGTGAGAGTATAGGCAATGAGGCCGAAGATGTATGGGGTAGGTTTAAGAATGTAGTGTTAGAGTGTTCAACAGAAGTTTGGGGTTACAGGAAAGTGGGTGCGGGAGGGAAGAAGAGCGATTGGTGGAATGATGTAAAGAGAGTTAGTAAGAAAGAAAAAGTTAGCATATGAGAGGGTTTTACAAAGTAGAAGTGATGCAAGGAGGGATGAGTATGTGGAGAGAAAATGAGAGGTTAAGAAAGTGGTGAAGCAAAGTAAAAAGAGAGGAAAAGAGAGAGTGGGTGAGATGTTATCAACAAATTTTGTTGAAAATAAGAACAAGTTTTGGAGTGAGATTAATAAGCTGAGAAAACCTAGGATTAAAATAGGAGAGTTATTAGATGGAGATTTAGAGGTATCGGGAAGATGGAGGGAATATTTTAACGAATTGTTAAATATTGATGCAGATAGGGAAGATGTGATTTCGTGCACTGGGCAGGGAGGTATAACATCTTGTAGGAGTGAGGAAGAGCCAGTTGTGAGTGTGGGGAAAGTTCGTGAGGCAGTGGGTAGAATGAAAGGGGGTAAAGCAACTGGGATTGATGGAATAAAGACGGAAATGTTAAAAGCAGGGGGGAGATATAGTTTTGGAGTGGTTGGTGTTTTTATTTAATAAATGTATGGAAGAGGTTAAGGTACCTAGGGACTGGCAGAGAGAGTGCATAGTTTCTTTGCATAGCGGCAAAGGGAACAAAAGAGAGTGTAAAAATTATAAGGGAATAAGCCTGTTGAGTGTACCCGGTAAAGTGTATGGTAGAGTTATTATTGAAAGAATTAAGAGTATGAGGGAGAGCAGGATAGCAGATGAACAAGGAAGCTTTAGGAAGAGTAGGGGGTGTATAGAGCAAGTGTTTATAGCGAAAGATATAGGTGAACAGTATTTAAATAAGGTAGAGAGGTTTTTGTGGCATTTATGGATTTAAAAAAGGCGTATGATAGAGTGGATAGGGAGGCAATGTGGCAGATGTTGTAAATGTATGGAATAGGAGGTAAGTTACTGAAAGCAGTGAAGAATTTTTACCAGGATAGTGAGGCTCAGGCTAGAGTATGTAGAAGAGAGGGAGATTATTTCCCAGTAAAAGTGGGCCTTAGACAGGGATGTGTGATGTCACCGTGGCTGTTCAATATATTTATAGATGGAGTTGTAAGAGAAGTGAATGCGAGGGTCTTGGCAAGAAGTGTGGAGTTAAAAGATGAAGAATCTAACACAAAGTGGGAGTTGTCACAGTTGCTTTTTGCTGATGACACTGTGCTTTTGGGATATTCTGAAGAGAAGTTGCAGAGGTTGGTGGATGAGTTTGGTAGGGTATGTAAAAGAAGAAAATTAAAAATGAACATAGGAAAGAGTAAGGTGATGAGGATAACAAAAAAAATAGGTAATGAAAAGTTGGATATCAGATTGGAGGGAGAGAGTATGGAGGAGGTAAATGTATTTAGATATTTGGGAGTGGACGTGTCAGCAGATGGGTCTATGAAAGATGAGGTGAATCATAGAACTGATGAGGGGAAGAAGGTGAGTGGTGCACTGAGGAGTCTGTCTCGAGTGACTCTCTCTCTCATGACTCTTTCAAGTGACTCTCAAGTAACCGACTTCCTCTGAAGTGACTCTCAAGTAACCGACTTCCTCTGAAGTGACTCTCAAGTAACAGACTTCCTCTGAAGTGACTCTCAAGTAACAGACTTCCTCTGAAGTGACTCTCAAGTAACAGACTTCCTCTGAAGTGACTCTCAAGTAACCGACTTCCTCTCAAGTGACTCTCAAGTAACAGACTTCTTCTGAAGTGACTATCAAGTAACAGACTTCCTCTAAGTGACTCTCAAGTAACGACTTCCTCTCAAGTGACTCTCAAGTAAAGACTTCCTCTAAGGACTCTCAAGTAACCGACTTCCTCTCAAGTGACTCTCAAGTAACAGACTTCCTCTCAAGTGACTCTCAAGTAACAGACTTCCTCTCAAGTGACTCTCAAGTAACCGACTTCCTCTCAAGTGACTCTCAAGTAATAGACTTCCTCTCAAGTGACTCTCAAGTAACAGATTCCTCTCAAGTGACTCTCAACTATTCGACTTCATCTCAAGTGACTCTCAAGTAACAGACTTCATGGGTGCAGGGGGCTATCACCCCTGCATTTGGGTGCAGGGGTGATCGCAATATTTTCATAACGTTATAGTTTCAAATGTCGAGAAATTTTGATTTTGATGGTAGTATTAACAAGATTTAGATATCAGTAGTAACAACAGTCTATGCAAATCTAAAGTTGAAAACCAGCGTACAGAGTCATAGTTCACCAGGTTACATTGTAGTTCATCAGGTTACATTGTAGTTCATCAGGTTACATTGTAGTTCATCAGGTTACATTGTAGTTCATCAGGTTACATTGTAGTTCATCAGGTTACATTGTAGTTCATCAGGTTCATTGTAGTTCATCAGGTTACATTGTAGTTCATCAGGTTACATTGTAGTTCATCAGGTTACATTGTAGTTCACCAGGTTACATTGTAGTTCATCAGGTTACATTGTAGTTCATCAGGTTACATTGTAGTTCATCAGGTTACATTGTAGTTCATCAGGTTACATTGTAGTTCATCAGGTTACATTGTAGTTCATCAGGTTACATTGTAGTTCACCAGGTTACATTGTAGTTCATCAGGTTACATTGTAGTTCATCAGGTTACATTGTAGTTCACCAGGTTACATTGTAGTTCATCAGGTTACATTGTAGTTCATCAGGTTACATTGTAGTTCATCCAGGTTACATTGTAGTTCATCAGGTTACATTGTAGTTCATCAGGTTACATTGTAGTTCATCAGGTTACATTGTAGTTCATCAGGTTACATTGTAGTTCATCAGGTTACATTGTAGTTCATCAGGTTACATTGTAGTTCATCAGGTTACATTGTAGTTCATCAGGTTACATTGTAGTTCATCAGGTTACATTGTAGTTCATCAGGTTACATTGTAGTTCATCAGGTTACATTGTAGTTCATCAGGTTACATTGTAGTTCATCAGGTTACATTGTAGTTCATCAGGTTACATTGTAGTTCATCAGGTTACATTGTAGTCATCAGGTTACATTGTAGTTCATCAGGTTACATTGTAGTTCATCAGGTTACATTGTAGTTCATCAGGTTACATTGTAGTTCATCAGGTTACATTGTAGTTCATCAGGTTACATTGTAGATCATCAGGTCAGTACATTGTAGTTCATCAGGTTACATTGTAGTTCATCAGGTTACATTGTAGTTCATCAGGTTACATTGTAGTTCATCAGGTTACATTGTAGTTCATCAGGTTACATTGTAGATCATCAGGTTACATTGTAGTTCATCAGGTTACATTGTAGTTCATCAGGTTACATTGTAGTTCATCAGGTTACATTGTAGTTCATCAGGTTACATTGTAGTTCATCAGGTTACATTGTAGTTCATCAGGTTACATTGTAGTTCATCAGGTTACATTGTAGTTCATCAGGTTACATTGTAGTTCATCAGGTTACATTGTAGTTCATCAGGTTACATTGTAGTTCATCAGGTTACATTGTAGTTCATCAGGTTACATTGTAGTTCATCAGGTTACATTGTAGATCATCAGGTTACATTGTAGTTCATCAGGTTACATTGTAGTTCATCAGGTTACATTGTAGTTCATCAGGTTACATTGTAGTTCACCAGGTTACATTGTAGTTCATCAGGTTACATTGTAGTTCATCAGGTCACATTGTAGTTCATCAGGTTACATTGTAGTTCACCAGGTTACATTGTAGTTCATCAGGTTACATTGTTGTTCATCAGGTTACATTGTAGTTCATCAGGTTACATTGTAGTTCACCAGGTTACATTGTAGTTCATCAGGTTACATTGTAGTTCATCAGGTTACATTGTAGTTCACCAGGTTACATTGTAGTTCATCAGGTTACATTGTAGTTCATCAGGTTACATTGTAGTTCATCAGGTTACATTGTAGTTCACCAGGTTACATTGTAGTTCATCAGGTTACATTGTAGTTCATCAGGTTACATTGTAGTTCATCAGATTACATTGTAGTTCACCAGGCTACATTGTAGTTCATCAGGTTACATTGTAGTTCATCAGGTTACATTGTAGTTCATCAGGTTACATTGTAGTTCACCAGGTTACATTGTAGTTGTGTTTGAAGGGAGGGAGAAATAATCGTCTGTGTGAAGTGTTAGTGTCAGGTTAATAAGGTCATGAATCATCACATTCCAGCGGGTGATGATGAGTGATGCTCTCTGTGTGATGATCTTGTTAAAGTTCCACCAGGTTCAATCTCAACGTCGAACTTTTCCCTGAGAGTTGAAGCTTTATTCCAAATATCATGAAACAGTGACGTCACTGTTTAATGACGTCACTGTTTAATGACGTCACTGTTTAATGACTCAGTTATATCAATAAATTATTATCAGTGTTCGGATACATTGATTTACTTTAAGATAAAATATACAGTCTTTCAGTGTGGCTATGACTTCCCTGGCCATGGTCAGGGAGGCCATGGTCAGGGAGGCCATGGTCAGGGAGGCCATGGTCAGGGAGGCCATGGTCAGGGAGGCCATGGTCAGGGGAGTCATGGTCAGAGGAGTCATGGTCAGGGGAGTCATTGTCAGGGAGACCATGGACAGGGGAGTCATGGTCAGGGAAGCCATGGTCAGGGAAGCCATGGTCATGGGAGTCATGGTCAGAGGAGCTATGGTCAGGGGAGTCATGGTCAGGGAAGCCATGGTCATGGGAGTCATGGTCAGAGGAGTCATGGTCAGGGGAGTCATTGTCAGGGAGACCATGGACAGAAGAGTCATGGTCAGGGAAGCCATGGTCAGGGGAGTCATGGTCAGTGGAGTCATTGTCAGGGACACCATGGACAGGGGAGTCATGGTCAGGGAAGCCATGGTCATGGGAGTCATGGTCAGGGGAGTCATGGTCAGGGGAGTCATGGTCAGGGAGACCATGGTCAGGGGAGTCATGGTCAGGGAAGCCATGGTCATGGGAGTCATGGTCAGGGAGGCTATGTTCAGGGGAGTCATGGTCAGAGAAGTCATGTTCATGGGAGTCATGGTCAGGGAGGCTATGTTCAGGGAAGTCATGGTCAGGGAGGCTATGGTCAGGGGAGTCATGGTCAGGGAAGTCATGGTCAGGGGAGTCATGGTCATGGTCAGGGGAGTCATGGTCATGGTCAGGGGAGTCATGGTCATGGTCAGGGAAGCCATGGTCAGGGGAGTCATGGTCATGGTCAGGGGAGTCAGGGTCATGGTCAGGGAGGCCATGGTCAGGGAGGCCATGGTCAGGGAGGCCATGGTCAGGGTAATCATGGTCAGGGAAGCCATGGTCAGGGGAGTCATGGTCATGGTCAGGATAGCCATGGTCAGGGGAGTCATGGTCAGGATAGCCATGGTCAGGGGTCATGGTCAGGGGAGTCATGGTCAGGGAGGCCATGGTCAGGGAGGCCATGGTCAGGGAAATCATGGCCAGGGAGGCCATGGCCACTTCCCTGTATCTGCCCGTGACATATTCGTCTAGTATTTGTTAGAGTAAATATAGAGTACGTACACCTGTACATTATATGTAAGCAATACAACTCTCAGTATACACACGCGGTGATACATACGTCTGTGTATGTATCGTGCGGCGATGTATAGACTCTGGTGCACAATAATGCAGTTGATGGTATGCTCCTGGATGGTGCCAGACGGACATACACTCACTGTTTTCCGCTCTTGTTCTATTCATTATCCACAACACTGGTGGGAGGTACAGCAGGTGAGCTTGCACAAGCTTTTATCGTGCGGATGTTATCCTGGGTTAACTTCCTGTTATTATCCTCGCTTGTGTGGGGCCTAGCGACCAGTGTGCCATTGTTATTGTTTGTTACAAGTGAATACATGTTGTCACACTCACGGTGTAGCAGGTCCCCGGTCACTGCCACCACCTGTGTTACGCTCACGGTGTAGCAGGTCCCCGGTCACTGCCACCACCTGTGTCACGCTCACGGTGTAGCAGGTCCCCGGTCACTGCCACCACCTGTGTCACGCTCACGGTGTAGCAGGTCCCCGGTCACTGCCACCACCTGTGTCACGAAGGAACAATCGTGTGACGAAGTAGAGATAATTAAAATGTTTAGTGGCCTTTGTTGCGTTTGTTTGAGATTCACTTAGTGGAGAATGTTTTTGTTGACGATGTTTATTGACCTGGAGAAACAAAGCAAATTTGGGAACCATAACACAATGTTAGTCTAGTGAGTAACGAGCATGACACAGTTGTCGACAGGTGGAGTTAGAGATAAGGTGAAGGTGAAGGGTATATCAACCTGCAACATGAATGCAGATATGTATGCTAGCAAATAGGAATCTGCCCCGAGGCCTAGGTAAAGATGCCTCAAGAGGCAGAGACGATAACTGAGGTACACGAGAGAAAGACTGAGGAAAAACTTCAGTAAGTTCAAGGAAGAAGAAGAGAAAAGAGAGAGAGAGAGAAAGAGAGAGATATAGAAAGAGAGAGGATGCAATGAAAGGAAAAGCAGAATTTGAATATGAAGTAATGAAGCTTGGAGAGAAATTAGAGATTTAGAGAGAGGAATTGAGGCGAAACAAAACACAGGATTGAGGAGCAGCCATGTTGAGAAGGTAAGGAGGGAGGCAGTAATGATGGTGAATAAATATGAGCAATTTAAGGTAGAGAGAGCAACCTTGAAGAGGCACCATGAGGAGGAAGAGGCGGAGGACACGAGCCGTAGAGCTATTATGGTGTTCGAACCAAGTGAAGAAAGAGAAACAGACAAAACTAGAAAGGAAGGAGAATAAAAAAATAATGAAGAAGCGATAGAAAACAGCAAGAGAGAGACAAGTGAAATATGTTTTTATTGGTAAGAACACATGCTGAGGGAAGTGTGTTTACGAAGTCAGCAACGAGAAGCCTAGTAACCAGGAGGAAATCAAATATGAAAAGATTTAAAAATTTCGACACAGTATTGGACGGAAGACGGAAGACGGGAACAGGTAACAGAACACCTATTGTAGGGAACAGGTAACAGAGCACCTATTGTAGCAGGGCAGGAGCAACAGGGTGTAGGGGTACAGGAACTGCGCCAACACTCCACAGAACACTCCAACGCACTTCCCCCATAAATGAAGTAAACATGTTTAAAGAAACAGTCAGAGATAAAAGAATCAGAGTATAGTACGAAAATGTAGATGGAATAACCAGGTATAAAGCCATGGAAGAGTTGGGGAAGAAAACCCTGATATAGTAGCTATAACTAAGACCCGGGTCAGGAAACACTTGTTCCGTTTCCTGATAAACCTTACGTAGCCTAACTTATAACGAAAAAAAACTCTCAAGGATGATAACCATGCGGCATTCCCAGAAAACTACCAGTGAGAAGAGAAAGGACAATCAAAGGAAGAGAAGGAGGAGGAGGAGGAGGAGTCGCTCTGATGGTCAAAAATCACTGAAGATATGAGAAAGTAGGAAACGTAAACAAGACTATATGGAAGGTACTGTAGTACCCGGGGAAACATAAGTAATAGTGACACTCATACGAATATGCAAGAATAAGAAGGGGGCTGAAAGAGAGTCTGAAAATGATATAACATCAAAGACTAATACTGAGGCAAAATTACTCCACATCCACATAAGAAAAAAGCAAGTGATAAGGCTGAGGAAAGAGGAAGCAGTAAGGAGGAAGAAGAAAGGGCGCTAACAGAGAATGACAGAAGTAGGTTTAAGTTTTGTCTCCAAAGAAATCTTCACAAAGAAAATTGGAAAACTACTGGAAGGTACTGGAAACAAAACAGACCAGGAGGTACTGGAGACAGAACAGACCAGGAGGTACTGGAGACAAAACAGACCAGGAGGTACTGGAGACAAAACAGACCAGGAGGTACGGGAGACAGAACATACCAGGAAGTGCTGGAGACAGACCTGACCAGGAGGTACTGGAGACAGAACAGACCAGGAGGTACTGGAGACAGAACAGACCAGGAGGTACTGGAGACAGAACAGACCAGGAGGCACTGGAGACAGAACAGACCAGGAGGTACTGGAGACAAAACAGACCAGGAGGTACTGGAGACAAAACATACCAGGAAGTGCTGGAGACAGACCTGACCAGGAGGTACTGGAGACAGAACAGACCAGGAGGTACTGGAGACAGAACAGACCAGGAGGTACTGGAGACAGAACAGACCAGGAGGTACTGGAGACAGAACAGACCAGGAGGCACTGGAGACAGAACAGACCAGGAGGTACTGGAGACAAAACAGACCAGGAGGTACTGGAGACAAAACATACCAGGAAGTGCTGGAGACAGACCTGACCAGGAGGTACTGGAGACAGAACAGACCAGGAGGTACTGGAGACAGAACAGACCAGGAGGTACTGGAGACAGAACAGACCAGGAGGTACTGGAGACAGAACAGACCAGGAGGTACTGGAGACAGAACATACCAGGAAGTGCTGGAGACAGACCTGACCAGGAGGTACTGGAGACAGAACAGACCAGGAGGTACTGGAGACAGAACAGACCAGGAGGTACTGGAGACAGAACAGACCAGGAGGTACTGGAGACAGAACAGACCAGGAGGTACTGGAGACAGAACAGACCAGGAGGTACTGGAGACAGAACAGACCAGGAGGTACTGTAGACAGAACAGACCAGGAGGTACTGGAGACAGAACATACCAGGAAGTGCTGGAGACAGACCTGACCAGGAGGTACTGGAGACAGAACAGACCAGGATTTACTGGAGACAGAACAGACCAGGAGGTACTGGAGACAGAACAGACCAGGAGGTACTGGAGACAGAACAGACCAGGAGGTACTGGAGACAGAACAGAACAGGAGGTACTGGAGACAGAACAGACCAGGAGGTACTGGAGACAAAACAGACCAGGAGGTACTGGAGACAAAACATACCAGGAAGTGCTGGAGACAGACCTGACCAGGAGGTACTGGAGACAGAACAGACCAGGAGGTACTGGAGACAGAACAGACCAGGAGGTACTGAAGACAGAACAGACCAGGAGGTACTGGAGACAGAACAGACCAGGAGGCACTGGAGACAGAACAGACCAGGAGGTACTGGAGACAAAACAGACCAGGAGGTACTGGAGACAAAACATACCAGGAAGTGCTGGAGACAGACCTGACCAGGAGGTACTGGAGACAGAACAGACCAGGAGGTACTGGAGACAGAACAGACCAGGAGGTACTGGAGACAGAACAGACCAGGAGGTACTGGAGACAGAACAGACCAGGAGGCACTGGAGACAGAACAGACCAGGAGGTACTGGAGACAAAACAGACCAGGAGGTACGGGAGACAGAACATACCAGGAAGTGCTGGAGACAGACCTGACCAGGAGGTACTGGAGACAGAACAGACCAGGAGGTACTGGAGACAGAACAGACCAGGAGGTACTGGAGACAGAACAGACCAGGAGGTACTGGAGACAGAACAGACCAGGAGGCACTGGAGACAGAACAGACCAGGAGGTACTGGAGACAAAACAGACCAGGAGGTACTGGAGACAAAACATACCAGGAAGTGCTGGAGACAGACCTGACCAGGAGGTACTGGAGACAGAACAGACCAGGAGGTACTGGAGACAGAACAGACCAGGAGGTACTGGAGACAGAACAGACCAGGAGGTACTGGAGACAGAACAGACCAGGAGGTACTGGAGACAGAACATACCAGGAAGTGCTGGAGACAGACCTGACCAGGAGGTACTGGAGACAGAACAGACCAGGAGGTACTGGAGACAGAACAGACCAGGAGGTACTGGAGACAGAACAGACCAGGAGGTACTGGAGACAGAACAGACCAGAAGGTACTGGAGACAGAACAGACCAGGAGGTACTGGAGACAGAACAGACCAGGAGGTACTGGAGACAGAACAGACCAGGAGGTACTGGAGACAGAACATACCAGGAAGTGCTGGAGACAGACCTGACCAGGAGGTACTGGAGACAGAACAGACCAGGATTTACTGGAGACAGAACAGACCAGGAGGTACTGGAGACAGAACAGACCAGGAGGTACTGGAGACAGAACAGACCAGGAGGTACTGGAGACAGAACAGAACAGGAGGTACTGGAGACAGAACAGATCAGGAGGTACTGGAGACAAAACAGACCAGGGGATACTGGAGACAGAACAGACCAGGAGGTACTGGAGACAGAACAGACCAGGAGGTATTGGAGACAAAACAGACCAGGAGGTACTGGAGACAAAACAGACCAGGAGTACTGGAGACAAAACAGACCAGTAGGTACTGGAGACAGAACAGATCAGGAGGTATTGGAGACAGAACAGACCAGGAGGTACTTGAGACAGAACAGACCAGAAGGTATTGGAGACAAAACAGACCAGGAGGTACTGGAGACAAAACAGACCAGGAGGTACTGGAGACAGAACAGATCAGGAGATATTGGAGACAGAACAGACCAGGAGGTACTGGAGACAGAACAGACCAGGAGGTACTGGAGACAGAACAGACCAGGAGGTACTGGAGACATAACAGACCAGGAGGTGCTGGATACAGAACAGACCAGAAGGTACTGGAGACAAAACAGAGCAGGAGGTACTGGAGACAGAACAGACCATTAGGTACTGGAGACAAAACAGAGCAGGAGGTACTGGAGACAGAACAGAGCAGGAGGTACTGGAGACAAAACAGAGCAGGAGGTACTGGAGACAAAACAGAGCAGGAGGTACTGGAGACAAAACAGAGCAGGAGGTACTGGAGACAGAAGAGAGCAGGAGGTACTGGAGACAAAACAGAGCAGGAGGTACTGGAGACAGAACAGACCAGGAGGTATTGGAGACAAAACAGACCAGGAGGTACTGGAGACAGAACAGATCAGGAGGTATTGGTGACAAAACAGACCAGGAGGTACTGGAGACAGAACAGACCAGGAGGCATTGGAGACAAAACAGACCAGGAGGTACTGGAGACAAAACAGACCAGGAGGTACTGGAGACAGAACAGACCAGGAGGTACTGGAGACAGAACAGACCAGGAGGTACTGGAGACAGAATAGACCAGGAGGTATTGGAGACAAAAGAGACCAGGAGATACTGGAGACAGAACAGACCAGGAGGTATTGGAGACAAAAGAGACCAGGAGGTACTGGAGATAGAATAGTTCAGGAGGTATTGGAGACAAAAGAGACCAGGAGGTACTGGATACAGAACAGACCAGTAGGTACTGGAGACAGAACAGACCAGGAGGTACTGGACAGTATCAGCCCGACAAAAGTGATGAGACTACTAGCCTGTAATTCAGGACCTCCTGCCTTTTTGCTACATCCGGCACTTTAGTGTTGGATGTAACAAAAACAATGGGACCAGAATATATATCTCCATGACTGCTGATCTATGGTGATCCAACAGCAAGGTCTCTCCGGTCAGGACAGCTGCTAGAAAACTGGAAAAGGGCAAATGTGGTTCCTATATATAAAAAAGGAGGAAAGGCATGAGGCCCTGAATTACAGGCCAGTATCGCTAACGTGTATAATATTAAAGGTTCTGGAGAAGATAATAAGGGAAGGGATGTTGGGACACTTGGAGAGAAGATTCTTTATAGGAAAAAAACGTAGATTTAGGGACTGAAAATCCTGTCTTAAGAATTTGTTGGAATTCTACAAGAATCACAGTAATAAAAAAAAGGACAGGGTTGGGAGGACTTCACTTTCTTCGACTGTACAAAAGCATCTGATCCAGTACCACACCAGAGATTAGTCAATAACTTAAACGAACAAGCAGAGTTAAATGGCAGAGTTCTCCAGTGAGTCAAGTAGTACCAGAATGAGAGAAGGCAGAATAGCGGTAAGAGATGAAACATCTGAGCGGGAGAGAGTAAAGTCTGGGGTTCCGCAAGAATCAGTCTTAGGACCTACCAGAGGGAATCGAGTTCTACGTGTTACTGTTTACTAACGATGTAAAAACTAATGAGAATAATAATAAGAAGAAAGGACGATGATGAGCTCCAGAGAAACGTCAACAAACCGAGATGTGGTGAAACAAGTGGCTTCTCGAGTTCAACCCAGGCAAATGCAAGGTCTTGCGTTTTGGAGGAGAGGGCAGATTGGACACAGAGTACAGCATGGGCGGAGACAAACTGCAACTATCAGGGAGTGAACAAGACCTAGGGTGAATATTACACCCAGTATATCCCCAGAACTACATATAAGCCTTATAACGGCAGCTGCATTCGCAAGCTTAGTAAACCTTAGAATATCATTCAGGAATTTGAATAAAAAAATGTTTAAGAACCTTGTACACGACATGTGTTAGGAATTACAGAGTACACAACCCCAACATTAAGCCCACTTAAAAAGGTCCGAAGGTTTGCAACCGGGCTAGTACCAGAAGTGGAAGTATTGCACAATGATGATAGGCTGCAAGAAGTGAACCTGACGACCTCAGAGGAGAGAAGGACAAGGGGTGACATGATTACTACTTACAAAATCTTAAAAAGAATAAACAGGACTCATAGGGACAGCTTGTTTGAATTAATAGGACCATAGGGATGTAAGGAAGTAGTTCCTGAGTCTGAGGCTGGTTGTAAAGTGGAGTGACCTGGATGAGGCAGTGGTGGAACCAAACTCAATACACAGCTTTAAGAATAGATATGATAAGGCCCAGGAGGCCATAAATCAACGATGAAGATGAAGGGGACCTAGGAGGCGGGGCCAAGAGCTAAGTATCGAACTCACGAGCACAAATCAGTACATAGAAATCAGTGAGTACATGAGCACACACACAACTTAGGCAGAGACGAATATGCAAGTGTGAGGACAAGACTGAACCATCACAGCTTCACAGTCACAGCAGCAGAGAACAAGACTGAACCATCACAGCATCACAGTCACAGCAGCAGAGGACAAGACTGAACCATCACAGCATCACAGTCACAGCAGCAGAGAACAAGACTGAACCATCACAGCTTCACAGTCACAGCAGCAGAGAACAAGACTGAACCATCAGAGCATCACAGTCACAGCAGCAGAGAACAAGACTGAACCATCACAGCTTCACAGTCACAGCAGCAGAGGACAAGACTGAACCATCACAGCTTCACAGTCACAGCAGCAGAGAACAAGACTGAACCATCACAGCTTCACAGACACAGCAGCAGAGGACAAGACTGAACCATCACAGCATCACAGTCACAGCAGCAGAGGACAAGACTGAACCATCACAGCATCACAGTCACAGCAGCAGAGGACAAGACTGAACCATCACAGCTTCACAGTCACAGCAGCAGAGGACAAGACTGAACCATCACTGCTTCACAGTCACAGCAGCAAAGGAAAAGACTGAACCATCACAGCATCACAGTCACAGCAGCAGAGGACAAGACTGAACCATCACAGCTTCACAGTCACAGCAGCAGAGGACAAGACTGAACCATCACAGCTTCACAGTCACAGCAGCAGAGAACAAGACTGAACCATCACAGCTTCACAGTCATAGCAGCAGAGAACAAGACTGAACCATCACAGCTTCACAGACACAGCAGCAGAGAACAAGACTGAACCATCACAGCTTCACAGACACAGCAGCAGAGAACAAGACTGAACCATCACAGCTTCACAGACACAGCAGCAGAGAACAAGACTGAACCATCACAGCTTCACAGACACAGCAGCAGAGAACAAGACTGAACTATCACAGCTTCACAGACACAGCAGCAGAGAACAAGACTGAACCATCACAGCTTCACAGACACAGCAGCAGAGAACAAGACTGAACCATCACTGCTTCACAGTCACAGCAGCAGAGAACAAGACTGAACCATCACAGCATCACAGTCACAGCAGCAGAGAACAAGACTGAACCATCACAGCTTCACAGACACAGCAGCAGAGAACAAGACTGAACCATCACAGCTTCACAGTCACAGCAGCAGAGAACAAGACTGAACCATCACTGCTTCACAGACACAGCAGCAGAGAACAAGACTGAACCATCACAGCTTCACAGACACAGCAGCAGAGAACAAGACTGAACCATCACAGCTTCACAGTCACAGCAGCAGAGAACAAGACTGAACCATCACTGCTTCACAGACACAGCAGCAGAGAACAAGACTGAACCATCACAGCTTCACAGTCACAGCAGCAGAGAACAAGACTGAACCATCACAGCTTCACAGTCACAGCAGCAGAGAACAAGACTGAACCATCACAGCTTCACAGTCACAGCAGCAGAGAACAAGACTGAACCATCACAGCTTCACAGACACAGCAGCAGAGAACAAGACTGAACCATCACAGCTTCACAGTCACAGCAGCAGATAATAAGACTGAACCATCACTGCTTCACAGTCACAGCAGCGGAGAACAAGACTTAACCATCACTGCTTTACAGTCACAGCAGCAGAGGACACGACTGAACCATCACAGCTTCACAGACACAGCAGCAGAGAACAAGACTGAACCATCACTGCTTCACAGTCACAGCAGCAGAGAACAAGACTGAACCATCACTGATTCACAGTCACAGCAGCAGTGAACAAGACTGAACCATCACCGCTTCACAGACACAGCAGCAGAGAACAAGACTGAACCATCACAGCTTCACAGTCACAGCAGCAGAGAACAAGACTGAACCATCACAGCTTCACAGTCACAGCAGCAGAGAACAAGACTGAACCATCACAGCTTCACAGTCACAGCAGCAGAGAACAAGACTGAACCATCACAGCATCACAGTCACAGCAGCAGGAACAAGACTGAACCATCACAGCTTCACAGACACAGCAGCAGAGAACAAGACTGAACCATCACGCTTCACAGCACAGCAGCAGAGAACAAGACTGAACCATCACAGCTTCACAGACACAGCAGCAGAGAACAAGACTGAACCATCACAGCTTCACAGACACAGCAGCAGAGAACAAGACTGAACCATCACAGCTTCACAGCACAGCAGCAGAGAACAAGACTGAACCATCACAGCTTCACAGCACAGCAGCAGAGAACAAGACTGAACCATCACAGCTTCACAGTCACAGCAGCAGAGAACAAGACTGAACCATCACAGCTCACAGCACAGCAGCAGAGAACAAGACTGAACCATCACAGCTTCACAGACACAGCAGCAGAGAACAAGACTGAACCATCACTGCTTCACAGCACAGCAGCAGAGAACAAGACTGAACCATCACAGCTTCACAGCACAGCAGCAGAGAACAAGACTGAACCATCACAGCTTCACAGACACAGCAGCAGAGAACAAGACTGAACCATCACAGCTTCACAGCACAGCAGCAGAGAACAAGACTGAACCATCACAGCTTCACAGCACAGCAGCAGAGAAAAGACTGAACCATCACGCTTCACAGACACAGCAGCAGAGAACAAGACTGAACCATCACAGCTTCACAGACACAGCAGCAGAGAACAAGACTGAACCATCACAGCTTCACAGTCACAGCAGCAGAGAACAAGACTGAACCATCACGCTTCACAGACACAGCAGCAGAGAACAAGACTGAACCATCACAGCTTCACAGCACAGCAGCAGAGAACAAGACTGAACCATCACAGCTTCACAGACACAGCAGAGAACAAGACTGAACCATCACAGCTTCACAGTCACAGCAGCAGAGAACAAGACTGAACCATCACAGCTTCACAGCACAGCAGCAGAGAACAAGACTGAACCATCACAGCTTCACAGTCACAGCAGCAGAAACAAGACTGAACCATCACGCTTCACAGTCACAGCAGCAGAGAACAAGACTGAACCATCACGCTTCACAGACAGCAGCAGAGAACAAGACTGAACCATCACAGCTTCACAGCACAGCAGCAGAGACAAGACTGAACCATCACAGCTTCACAGCACAGCAGCAGAGAACAAGACTGAACCATCACTGCTTCACATACACAGCAGCAGGAACAAGACTGAACCATCACGCTTCACAGACAGCAGCAGAGAACAAGACTGAACCATCACAGCTTCACAACACAGCAGCAGAGAAAAGACTGAACCATCACAGCTTCACAGACACAGCAGCAGAGAACAAGACTGAACCATCACAGCTTCACAGACACACAGCAGAGACAAGACTGAACCATCACAGCTTCACAGTCACAGCAGCAGAGAACAAGACTGAACCATCACTGCTTCACAGACACAGCAGCAGAGAACAAGACTGAACCATCACAGCTTCACAGTCACAGCAGCAGAGACAAGACTGAACCATCACAGCTTCACAGTCACAGCAGCAGAGAACAAGACTGAACCATCACAGCTTCACAGTCACAGCAGCAGAGAACAAGACTGAACCATCACAGCTTCACAGACACAGCAGCAAGAACAAGACTGAACCATCACGCTTCACAGCGCAGATAATAAGACTGAACCATCACTGTTCCAGTCACAGCAGCAGAACAAGACAACCATCACTGCTTTCAGTCACAGCAGCAGACACGCTGAACCATCACAGCTTCCAGACACAGCAGCAGAGACAAACTGAACCATCACTGCTTCACAGTCACAGCACAGAGAACAAGACTGAACCATCACTGATTACAGTCACAGCGCAGTGAACAAGACTGAACCATCACCTTCACAGACACAGCGCAGAGAACAAGACTGAACCATCACAGCTTCACAGTCACAGCAGAGAACAAGACTGAACCATCACAGCTTCACGCACAGCAGCAGAGAACAAGACTGAACCATCACGCTTCACAGTCACAGCAGCAGAGAACAAGACTGAAAATCACAGCATCACAGTCCAGCAGCAGAGAACAAGACTGAACCATCACAGCTTCACAGACACAGCAGCGAGAACAAGACTGAACCATCACTGCTTCACAGAACAGCAGCAGAGACAAGACTGAACCATCACAGCTCACAGACACACAGCAGAGAACAAGACTGAACCATCACAGCTTCACAGACACAGCAGCAGAGAACAAGACTGAACCATCACAGCTCAGTCACAGCAGCGAGAACAAGACTGAACCATCACAGCTTCACAGTCACAGCAGAGAGAACAAGACTGAACCATCACACCACAGTCAAGCAGCAGAGAACAAGACTGAACCATCACAGCATCACAGTCAAGCAGCAGAGAACAAGACTGAACCATCACAGCTTCACAGACACAGCAGCAGAGGACAAGACTGAACCATCACTGCTTCACAGTCACAGCAGCAGAGGACAAGACTGAACCATCACAGCTTCACAGACACAACAGCAGAGGACAAGACTGAACCATCACTGCTTCACAGACACAACAGCAGAGGACAAGACTGAATCATCACTGCTTCACAGACACAACAGCAGAGGACAAGACTGAACCATCACAGCTTCACAGTCACAGCAGCAGAGAACAAGACTGAACCATCACAGCTTCACAGTCACAACAGCAGAGAACAAGACTGAACCATCACAGCTTCACAGTCACAGCAGCAGAGAACAAGACTGAACCATCACAGCTTCACATACACAACAGCAGAGGACAAGACTGAACCATCACAGCTTCACAGTCACAGCAGCAGAGAACAAGACTGAACCATCACAGCTTCACAGTCACAGCAGCAGAGAACAAGACTGAACCATCACAGCTTCACAGTCACAGCAGCAGAGAACAAGACTGAACCATCACAGCTTCACAGTCACAGCAGCAGAGAACAAGACTGAACCATCACAGCTTCACAGTCACAGCAGCAGAGGACAAGACTGAACCATCACAGCTTCACAGTCACAGCAGCAGAGAACAAGACTGAACCATCACAGCTTCACAGACACAGCAGCAGAGGACAAGACTGAACCATCACAGCTTCACAGACACAGCAGCAGAGGACACGACTGAACCATCACTGCTTCACAGACACAGCAGCAGAGGACAAGACTGAACCATCACTGCTTCACAGACACAACAGCAGAGGACAAGACTGAACCATCACAGCTTCACAGTCACAGCAGCAGAGGACAAGACTGAACCATCACAGCTTCACAGTCACAGCAGCAGAGAACAAGACTGAACCATCACAGCTTCACAGTCACAGCAGCAGAGGACAAGACTGAACCATCACTGCTTCACAGTCACAGCAGCAGAGAACAAGACTGAACCATCACAGCTTCACAGTCACAGCAGCAGAGAACAAGACTGAACCATCACAGCTTCACAGACACAGCAGCAGAGAACAAGACTGAACCATCACAGCTTCACAGACACAGCAGCAGAGGACAAGACTGAACCATCACAGCTTCACAGTCACAGCAGCAGAGAACAAGATTGAACCATCACTGCTTCACAGACACAGCAGCAGAGAGACATTAAAAGTGTAGATTATTCGACTGAAGAAAGAAGATGTCTCAAGAGAAATAACAAGAAAGTCTGCAAAGTGCTGAACAAACATTTTGAACAAGTCTTCTCATTGCAAATAGGCGAAATACCAGAAACAAGCACACAGCATCAAACTCACAGTATCACACCCACACCCACACACAGTATTACACACACAGAGAGTACTACACACCCACACACAGTATTACACACACACAGAGTACTACACACCCACACACAGTATTACACACACAGAGAGTACTACACACCCACACACAGTATTACACACACAGAGTACTACACACCCACACACAGTATTACACACACACACACAGAGTACTACACACCAACACACACACAGTGTTACACACACACAGAGTACTACACACCCACACACAGTATTACACACACACACAGAGTACTACACACCAACACACACACACAGTTTTACACACAGAGTACTACACATCCACACACACACACACAGTGTTACACACACACAGAGTACTACACACCCACACACAGTGTACTACACACACAAACACAGTGTTACACACACGTAGAGTACTACACACCCACCCACACACACACACACAGTAATACACACACAGTAATACACACACACACACACACACACACACAGTGTTACACACACGCAGAGTACTACACACCCACACACAGTGTTATACACACACACAGTAATACACACACACACACAGAGTACTACACATCTACACCCACACACAATGTTACACACACACACAGTACTGCACACCCACACAGAGTGTTACATACACACACACAGTACTACACATCCACACCCACACACAGTGTTACACACACACACAAGGTAGACAGGTAGACAGGTAGACAAGGTAGACAAGGTAGACAAGGTAGACAGAGACAGGATGTTTCAGAGAGGGAACACAGAAACAAGGGGACACAACTGGAAGCTGAAGACTCAGATGAGTCAAAGGGATGTTAGGAAGCATTTCTTCAGTCATAGAGTAGTCAGGAAGTGGAATAGTCTAGAGAAAAATATAGTGGAGGCAGGAACCATACATAGTTTTAAGACAAGGCATGATAAAGCTCATGGAGCAGGGAGAGCAGAGACCCAGTAGCGGACAGCGAAGAGGCGGGGCCAGGAGCTGAGTCTCGACCCCCTGCAACCACAATTAGGTGAGTACAATTAGGTGAGTACACACACAGTACAACACACCCACACACAGAAGTGTCTCTTTTCGCAGATGATGTGAAATTAATGAGGAGAATAACATCGAATGAAGACCAAGCAGGACTTCAAACAGACCTGGACAAGCTTGACATCTGGTCTAGCAACTGGCTTCTCGAATTTAACTCCACCAAATGCAAAGTCATGAAGATCGGAGAAGGGCAAAGAAGACCGCTGACAGAGTACAGGCTAGGTGGACAAAGGCTACAAACCTCATCAAAGGAGAAAGACCTTGGGGTGAGTATAACACCAAGCACGTCTCCGGAAACACACATCAACCATATAACCGCGGCAGCATATGGGCGACTGGCAAACCTAAGATTAGCGTTTCGTTACCTTAACAAGGAATCGTTCAAGACACTGTACACCGTGTACGTCAGGCCCATACTAGAGTATGCAGCACCAGTCTGGAACCCACACCTGGTCAAGCACGTAAAGAAACTAGAGAAAGTGCAAAGGTTTGCGACAAGGTTAGTTCCACAACTCAGGGGTCTGTCCTATGAAGAAAGGTTGAGGGAAATAGGACTAACAACACTGGAGGAAAGAAGGGTCAGAGGAGACATGATAACGACATACAAAATACTGCGGGGAATTGACAAGGTAGACAGTGACAGGATGTTCCAGAGAGGGAACACAGAAACAAGGGGACACAACTGGAAGCTGAAGACTCAGATGAGTCAAAGGGATGTCAGGAAGCATTTCTTCAGCCACAGAGTAGTCAGGAAGTGGAATAGTCTAGAGAAAGATATAGTGGAGGCAGGAACCATACATAGTTTTAAGACAAGGTATGATAAAGCTCATGGAGCAGGGAGAGCAGAGGCCCAGTAGCAGAGAGCGAAGAGGCGGGGCTAGGAGCTGAGTCTCGACCCCTGCAACCACAATTAGATGAGTACAATTAGGTGAGTACACACACACACAGTACTACACACCCACACACAGTGTTACACACACAGTACTACACACCCACACACAGTGTTACACACACACACAGTACTACACACCCACACACAGTGTTACACCCACACACAGTACTACACACCCACACACAGTGTTACACACACACACAGTACTACACACCCACACACAGTGTTACACACACACACAGTACTACACACCCACACACAGTGTTACACACACACAGTACTACACACCCACACACAGTGTTACACACCCACACACAGTACCACACACCCACACACAGTGTTACACACACACACAGTACTACACACCCACACACAGTGTTACACACCCACACACAGTACTACACACCCACACACAGTGTTACACACACACACAGTACTACACACCCACACACAGTGTTACACACACACACACAGTACTACACACCCACACACAGTGTTACACCCACACACAGTACTACACACCCACACACAGTGTTACACACACACACAGTACTACACACCCACACACAGTGTTACACACACACACAGTACTACACACACACACATAGTACCAAAATTAAACACACACTATCAGACACATACAAAGTACCAGAAACAAACATACAGTATCAGAAACAGTACCAGAAACAAACACACAGTGTCAGAAACAAACACACGGTATCAGAAACAAACAAACAGTATCAGAAACAAACACACAGTTTCAGAAACAAACACACAGTATCTTAAACAAACACACAGTACCAGAAACAAACACACAGTATCAGAAACAAACACACAGGTGAGTACAGTATCTTAAACACACAGTAACTTAAACAAACACAGTACCAGAAACAAACACACAGTATCTTAAACAAACACACAGTATCTTAAACAAACACACAGTACCAGAATCAAACACACAGTATCAGAAACAAACACACAGTACCAGAAACAAACACACAGTGTCAGAAACAAACACAGTACCATAAACAAACACACAGTATCAGAAACAAACACACAGTATCAGAAACAAACACACAGTATCAGAAACAAACTCACAGTACCAGAAACAAACACACAGTATCTTAAACAAACACACAGTATCTTAAACAAACACAGTACCAGAAGCAAACACACAGTATCTTAAACAAACACACAGTACCAGAAAAACACAGTACCAGAAACAAACACACAGTACCAGAAACAAACACACATTACCAGAAACAAACACACAGTACCAGAAACAAACACACAGTATCTTAAACAAACACACAGTATCTTAAACAAACACAGTACCAGAAACAAACACACAGAACCAGAAACAAACACACAGTATCACAAACAAACACAGTACCAGAAACAAACACACAGTATCAGAAACAAAAACACAGTATCTTAAACAAACACAAACTATCAGAAAAACACACAGTACCAGAAACAAACACACAGTGTCAGAAACAAACACACACTATCATAAAAAACAGTACCAGAAACAAACACACAGTACCAGAAACAAACACACAGTACCAGAAACAAACACACAGTATCAGAAACAAACACACAGTATCAGAAACAAACACACAATGTCAGAAACAAGCACACACTATCAGAAACAAACACACAGTATCAGAAACAAGCGCACAGTACCAGAAACAAACACACAATATCAGAAACAAACATACAGTATCAGAAACAAACACACAGTATCAGAAACAAACACACAGTGTCAGAAACAAACACACAATATCAGACACAAATACACAAACAAACATAAAACAGAAACAAGTACAACAATATAGTGCCAGGGACGAACATACAAACAAAGTCAGTGTCGCAAACAAACCCACACAAAAGACAGTGACAGAAACAAACACAAAAAAGACAGTGACAGAAACAAACACACAAACAAAGACAGTGTCAGAGACAAGGAACAAGACACGTAGAACAAACAATTAATAATTACAGTGCTGTTCTTGTTATTTAGAGTTGAGTCACGTGATTCATTTGTATTCAGA
Organism: Cherax destructor; assembly: GCA_009830355.1. Classification (NCBI taxonomy): domain Eukaryota; kingdom Metazoa; phylum Arthropoda; class Malacostraca; order Decapoda; family Parastacidae; genus Cherax; species Cherax destructor. Next base: position 27,589 of record WNWK01008234.1, on the reverse strand, counting down.
GATGACATGAATATTTGTGCTGAGAGAGAGAGAAGAGAAGAATAGATGAGATAGATGTATAGTGGGTGTTGATGAGTGGTGTTAGTGATGGTGGTGGTTATGATGAATGTGGAGTGTGGTGGTGTGGTGATTCTGTTGGAGTGGGGTGGTGGTGATGGTGGAGGTGATGTCTTTGTTGTGATGTATGGTGGTGTGTGGTGGTTGTGATGTATGGTGGTGTGTGGTGGTTGTGATGTATGGTGGTGTGTGGTGGTTGTGATGTATGGGGTGTGTGGTGGTTGTGATGGTGTGGTGGTTGTGGTGTGGTAGTGGTGGTGTGTGGTGGTGTGTGTGTGGTGGTGTGTGATGTTGGTGTGTGTGGTGTGTGTGTGGTGGGTGTGTGGTGGGTGTGTGTGGTGTTGTGGTGGTGGTGGTGTGGTGGTGGGTGTGTGGTGGTGTTGTGTGTGTGTGTGTGTGTGTGGTGTGTGGTGGTGTGTGGTGTGTGGGTGGTGGTGGTGTGTGGTGTTGTGTGGTGTGTGGTGGTGTGTGGTGGGTGTGTGGTGGGTGTGGTGGGTGTGTGGTGGGTGTGTGGTGGGTGTGTGGTGGGTGTGTGGTGGGTGTGTGGTGGGTGTGTGGTGGGTGTGTGGTGGGTGTGTGGTGGGTGTGTGGTGGGTGTGTGGTGGGTGTGTGGTGGAGGTGGGCTGTGAGTGGTGGGCCTCTGACGTTGGCTCTCAGAATGCCAACCCACCTCATCCCCACACACTTCACGATTTAGATATGATCTTACATATGACACTTGACTTGGTTACAGATACTTCTGAGACTTACAGGCACTCACAGGCACTGCTGACTTGGTTACAGGCACTTCTAGCACTTAAAGGCAATTCTTGATTAGTTACAGGCACTTCTGGTTTGGTTACAGGCACTTTTGGCATTTACAGGGACTTCTGGCTGGGTTAGAAGTACTTGTGGCACTTACAGGCACCCTAGCTTAGTTACAGGCATTTCTGCCACTTACAGGCACTTTTGGCACTTACAGGCACTTCTGGCTAGGTTACAGACACTTCCGGCACTTATAGGCACTTAGCAAACACACAGACGATGATCACGATAAATACAAAGAATGTGTCATACTCACAGGTAGCATGATGTTAATACCAGAGCTGTGGTAATAATGAATGGTGCAGTGTTCGAGTCCTGGGATGTGGTGGATAACCTGGTGGTGAGATTTGACTCCAATATATCTATTTAGCATCACGTGGTAAATCTTGCAAGTAAGGCACACAAGAATTTAACAGCACTAAGGCGTACCTCGAACCTACTCAAACTTGCACTCTGTAAGAGGCACATGTGCACTTGTACCTCCAGTATAAACCACTTTCATAGAGTGCCTTCCCATCCCCTCCCCCGCCTCAGTTACGACTTTTGGACAGGACAGAGAACCAGGGCCGGATTAAGACATGGACTATAGGGGCAGCAGCCCAGGGGCCTCCGCCAACTGGAGGGCCTCCAGGTGGTTGCAGCCCAGGGTCCTCCGCCAGCGGGAGGGCCTCCAGGGGTTGCAGACCAGGGTTCTCACAGTACCTGTAGACCAGGGGCCTCAAAATACCTGTAGCCCAGGGTCCTCACAGTACCTGTAGGCCAGGGTCCTCACAGTACTTGTAGCTCAGGGTCCTCACAGTACCTGTAGCCCAGGGTTATCACAGTACCTGTAGCCCAGGGTCCTCACAGTACCTGTGGCCCAGTATCTTCACAGTACCTGTAGTCCAAGGGCCTCACAGTACCTGTAGCCCAGGGTCCTCACAGTACCTGTGGCCCAGTATCTTCACAGTACCTGTAGTCCAAGGGCCTCACAGTACCTGTAGCCCAGGGTCCTCACAGTACCTGTAGCCCAGGGTCCTCACAGTACCTGTAGCCCAGGGTCCTCACAGTACCTGTAGCCCAGGGTTCTCACAATACCTGTAGCCCAGGATCCTCACAGTACCTGTCGCCCAGGGTTCTCACAGTACCTGTAGCCCAGGGTCCTCACAGTACCTGTAGTCCAAGGGCCTCACAGTACCTGTAGCCCAGGGTCCTCACAGTACCTGTAGCCCAGGGTCCTCACAGTACCTGTGTCCCAGTATCTTCACAGTACCTGTAGTCCAAGGGCCTCACAGTACCTGTAGCTCAGGGTCCTCACAATACCTGTAGCCCAGGGTCCTCACAGTACCTGTAGCCCAGGGTCCTCACAGTACCTGTAGCCCAGGGTCCTCACAGTACCTGTAGCCCAGGGTTCTCACAGTACCTGTAGCCCAGGGTTCTCACAGTATCTGTAGCCCAGGGTCCTCACAGTACCTGTCGCCCAGGGTCCTCACAGTACCTGTAGCCCAGGGTTCTCACAGTACCTGTAGCCCAGGGTCCTCACAGTACCTGTCGCCAGGGTCCTCACAGTACCTGTGGCCCAGTATCTTCACAGTACCTGTAGTCCAAGGGCCTCACAGTACCTGTAGCCCAGGGTCCTCACAGTACCTGTAGCCCAGGGTTCTCACAGTACCTGTAGCCCAGGGTCCTCACAGTACCTGTCGCCCAGGGTCCTCACAGTACCTGTAGCCCAGGGTCCTCACAGTACCTGTAGTCCAAGGGCCTCACAGTACCTGTAGCCCAGGGTCCTCACATTACCTGTAGCCCAGGATCCTCACAGTACCTATAGCCCAGGGTCCTCACAATACCTGTAGCCCAGGGTCCTCACAGTACCTGTAGCCCAGGGTCCTCACAGTACCTGTAGCCCAGGGTCCTCACAGTACCTGTAGCCCAGGGTTCTCACAGTACCTGTAGCCCATTGTCCTCACAGTACCTGTAGCCCAGAGTCCTCACAGTACCTGTAGCCCAGAGTCCTCACAGTACCTGTAGCCCAGAGTCCTCACAGTACCTGTAGCCCAGGGTCCTCACAGTACCTGTAGCCCAGGGTCCTCACAGTACCTGTAGCCAAGGGTCCTCACAGTACCTGTAGCCCAGGGTCCTCACAGTACCTGTAGCCCAGGGTCCTCACAGTACCTGTAGCCCAGGGGCTTGCGAAATCTTAATCCGGTTCCCCAGAGAACCATGCAAGGCGATTTATGTCTCATCTGGATCCAGTTTTGTTGTAAGTGTCGTCTCAGAAGAGCCTTCAGCAGTTGTGGATGGTATTACTGTTATGTTTAAAGCCAGTGCTGAGTACCACACCTGGCTCTACTTCGCGGTCAGCAAGAATACAACCTTTACTCCACAAGACGGGCAGCAAACAGTAGCCACACTCTGGCTGTATCTGCGATCATTCCTTCCTAGAATGTCTTGAGTTTGGCACATGTTCACAACATTCGAACGTTACTGAAGTAAAGTCAGTCAAGCAAAAACAATGTTTGGCTCACAGCTGATCACTACTTAATCTTGTTCACTGATTGTATGTTTGTATGTTTGTATGCGTCACAAATGTTAGGTTAAACATTCTTCCACGTTACACACAGTCACTTATACAAGATCTTGGGGAAGACACATGAGCTTAGGGAAGATACATGAGCTTAGGGAAGATACATGAGCTTAGGGAAGATACAAGATCTTAGGGAAGTTACAAGATCTTAGGGAAGTTACAAGATCTTATGGAAGATACAAGATCTTAGAGAAGATACAAGATCTTAGAGTAGATACAAGATCTTAGAGAAGATATAAGCTCTTAGAGAAGATGATCTTAGGGAAGATACATGATCTTAGGGAAGTTACAAAATCTTAGGGAAGATACAAGAGCTTAGAGAAAATACAATATCTTAGAGAAGATACAAGATATTTGGGAAGATACAAGATCATAGGGAAGATACAAGATTTTAGGGAAGACAAATGATCTTAGGGAAGACACATGATCTTAGGGAAGATACACGATCTTAGGGAAGTTACAAGATCTTAGGGAAGACACAAGATCATAAGGTAGACACATGAGCTTAGGGAAGTTACAAGATCTTAAGAAAGTTACAAAATCTTAGGGAAGATACAAGATCTTAGGGAAGACACATGACCTTAGGGAAGACACATGATCTTAGGGAAGATACATGATCTTAATGAAGTTACAAAATCTTAGGGAAGATACAAAATCTTAGAGAAGATACAAGATCTTAGGAGAAAAAACTGGGGCAAGATCTTGAAGGATAGAACAATGATCTTAGGAAGTTACAAGATCTTAGGGAAGATACAAGATCTTAGGGAAGTTACAAAATCTTAGTTAAGATACAAGATCTTAGGGAAGACACAAGATCATAGGATAGACACATGATCTTAGGGAAGTTACAAGATCTTAGGGAAGCTACAAGATCTTAGGGAAGTTACAAAATCTTAGTTAAGATACAAGATCTTAGGGAAGACACATGATCTTAGGGAAGACACATGATCTTAGGGAAGTTACAAGATCTTAGGAAAGATACAGAACTAAGAAATACAAATCTAGAAGATACAAGATCTTAGGAGAAGATTTAAAAACTGAAGGAATCATGATCTTAGGAAGATACAAGATCTTAGGAAGTTACAAGATCTAGGGAAGATAAGATCAGGAAGACACATGATCTTAGGAAGCTACATGATCTTAGGGAAGTTACAAGATATTAGGGAAGATACAAGTTTAGGAAATTCAAGATCTCAGGAAGATACAAGATCTTAGGAAGATACAAGATCTTAGAGAAGATACAAGATCTTAGAGAATTACAAGATTTAGGTAGATACAAGATCTTAGGAAGATACAAGATCTTAGAGAAGATACAAGATCTTAGGAAGACACAGATTTAGTGACACATTAACTTAGGGAAGATACAGATCTTAGGAAGATACATGATCTTAGGAAGTTCATCTTAGAAGATACAGATCTTAGTTAGTCACATAAGCTAGGGAGATACAAGATCTTAGGAGATCAAGATATTAGGAAGATACAAGAACTTAGAGATAGAAGAACTTAGAAGCACATGATCTTAGGGAAGATACAAGATCTTAGGAAATCAGATCTCAGAAGATACAAGTCAGGAAGATACAAGATCTTAGAGAAGATACAAGATCTTAGAAAGTTAAAGATATAGAGATGGAAGATCATAGGAAGACACATGATCTTAGGAAGCTAATGATCTTAGGAGCAAGTATTAGGAAGATACAATCTTAGGGAAAATTCAAGATCTCAGAAGATACAAGATCTTAGGGAAGATACAAGATCTTAGAGAGATACAGATCTTAGAAAGTACAAGATATTAGGTAGATACAAGATCTTAGGGAAGACAGATCTAAGAAGTCAGATCTTAGGGAAGACACAAGATCTTAGGGTAGACACATTAACTTAGGGAAGATACATGATCTTAGGGAAGATACATGATCTTAGGGAAGTTACAAGCTCTTAGGGAAGATACAAGATCTTAGTTAAGTCACATAAGCTTAGGGAAGATACAAGATCTTAGGGAAGATACAAGATATTAGGGAAGATACAAGAACTTAGAGAAGATAGAAGAACTTAGGGAAGACACATGATCTTAGGGAAGATACAAGATCTTAGGGAAAATTCAAGATCTCAGGGAAGATACAAGATCTTAGGGAAGATACAAGATCTTAGAGAAGATACAAGATCTTAGAGAAGTTACAAGATATTAGGGTAGATACAAGATCTTAGGGAAGATACAAGATCTTAGAGAAGATACAATATCTTAGGGAAGACACAAGATCTTAGGGTAGACACATTAACTTAGGGAAGATACATGATCTTAGGGAAGATACATGATCTTAGGGAAGTTACAAGCTCTTAGGGAAGATACAAGATCTTAGTTAAGTCACATAAGCTTAGGGAAGATACAAGATCTTAGGGAAGATACAAGGTATTAGGGAAGATACAAGAACTTAGAGAAGATAGAAGATCTTAGGGAAGACACATGATCTTAGGGAAGATACCAGATCTTGGGGTATCGAGTGGGTACTTAGGAGATATTGTTGGTCGTAGTGAAACACACCAAATGGTTGGTAACTTGTATATTGACAGAGTCTGCGAGGGAAAAACGGTGCCCAGCCTACCCGTCAGTACTATGCCGGTCCAAGGAATGAGAGATGCCTCTATCTGGCGTCTCACGTGAGGGGCTCTTGATGTCACAGGTTGAAAGGGAGCCTAACTATAATATAGCTGGTACTATGATATACTACACAAGTATAATACATAGGAGGTTCAGTACACTACTGACAAGGGAAGATACAAGATCTTAGTGAAGATACAAGATCTCAGAGAAGATACAAGATCTTAGGGAATATACAAGATCTTAGCTAAGGCACATGATCTTAGGGAAGACACATGATCTTAGGGAAGATACAAGATATTAGGGAAGATACAAGATCTCAGGGAAGATGCAAGATCTCAGGGAAGATGCAAGATCTTAGGGAAGATACAAGATCTGAGGGAAGATACAAGATCTTAGCTAAGACACATGAGCTTAGGGAAGATACAAGATCTTAGGGAAGATACAAGATCTTAGGGAAGATACAAGAGCTTAGTTAAGACACATGATCTTAGGGAAGATACAAGATCTTAAGAAAGACACATGATCTTAGGAAAGACACATGATCTTAGGAAAGACACATGATCTTAGGAAAAACACATGAACTTAGGAAAGACACATGATCTTAGGAAAGACACATGAGCTTAAGAAAGCCACATGATCTTAGGAAAGACTTGTAAATGAGCTGAGGTTGTTAAGAGATCTCAGCTTGTAAAAGAAGTTAGTAAAACTCAGCCTACCAGTGTAACACCATTGTGTAAATTAGGGGAAAAGCAATAAATATGTTGGATAAATATGTTGGTTCCCTCATGAACACTTTGTACCTCACTCTCCACTTATTGAATAATTTATAGAGAGAGAGAGAGAGAGAGAGAGAGAGAGAGAGAGAGAGAGAGAGAGAGAGAGAGAGAGAGAGAGAGAGAGAGAGAGAGAGAAGACACATAGTGTACATTCGTACAGCATTATGATGTCAACGAGATCAAGTCAGTTGATCAAATGAAAATGCTGGCCCACAGATGGCTCCAACTTCATCCTGTTTCCTAATTGTATGTTTCATAACAATAAAAATGCTTTCAAATGAGCTGACGAAGGTAACAGCTCTTAGCTTGTCAATAAAGTTAGGAACCTTAACTTGTAAATAGCGAGAGGAGAGAGAGAGAGAGAGAGAGAGAGAGAGAGAGAGAGAGAGAGAGAGAGAGAGAGACCTCGGGAATTAATGTGATACATTAAGGAATCTTACGAATGAATGTGAGATAAAACACTTTTAAGAAAGCAAATGTATTCCTGTGACTGCGCCATCCCAAGAGAGTATCCCCGTATTGCATTACTGCAATCTCCTGTACCTCGAGGATCAGAGAGGGGTATCCTAGTATTGCATAACCTCAGCCCCCCTGTACCTTAATGCACGAAATAGGAATAGTGCAGAGTGCGGAACAAATACAAATGTTGAGGACCTGGTGAGCCTTACTGGAAGATACCACAAGTTATCACATGGACACTAAGAAGGATGTTCAGGGTTACTAAAAGTACTCTCCATATATATATATATATATATATATATATATATATATATATATATATATATATATATATATATATATATATATATATATATATATATTATTTTTTTTTTATTAACACATCGGCCGATTCCCACCAAGGCAGGGTGGCCCGAAAAAGAAAAACTTTCATCATCATTCACTCCATCACTGTCTTGCCAGAAGGGTGCTTTACACTACAGTTATAAAACTGCAACATTTACACCCTCCTTCAGAGTGCCGGCACTGTACTTCCCATCTCCAGAACTCAAGTCCGGCCTGCCGGTTTCCCTGAATCCCTTCATAAATGTTACTTTGCTCACACTCCAACAGCACGTCAAGTATTAAAAACCATATGCCTCCATTCACTCCTATCAAATACGCTCACACATGCTTGCTGGAAATCCAAGCTCCTCGCACACAAAACTTCCTTTACCCCTCCCTCCAACCTTTCCTAGGCCGACCCCTACCCCGCCTTCCCTCCACTACAGATTTATACACTCTCGAAGTCACTCTGTCTCGTTCCATTCTCTCTACATGTCCAAACCACCTCAACAACCCTCCTCAGCTCTCTGGACAATCGTTTTGGTAATCCTGCACCTCCTCCTAATTTCCAAACTCCGAATTCTCTGCATTATATTCACACCACACATTGACCTCAGACATGACATCTCCACTGCCTCCAGCCTTCTCCTCGTTGCAACATTCATCACCCATGCTTCACACCCATATAAGAGCGTTGGTATAACTATACTCTCATACATTCCCTCTTTACTTCCATGGACAAGGTTCTTTGTCTCCACAGACTCCGAAGTGCTCCACTCACCCTTTTCCCCTCATCAATTCTATGATTCACCTCATCCTTCATAGACCCATCCGCCGACATGTCCACTCCCAAATATCTGAATACATTCACCACCTCCATACTCTCTCCCTCCAATCTGATATCCAATCTTTCGTCACCTATTCTTTTTGTTATTCTCATCACCTTACTCTTTCCTATATTCACTTTCAATTTTCTTCTTTTACACACCCTACCAAATTCATCCACCAACCTCTGCCAGGTGACTGTGAAACAGAAACCTGAAACTGTTTTACATGATGGTAGGATTGCTGGTGTCTTTTTTCTGTCTCATAAACACGCTGGATAACAGGTATATCTAGCTACTTCTACTTACACTTTAGGTCACACTACACTGGCATACACATGCATATATATACATACACACATCTAGGTTTTTCTTCTTTTTCTTAATAGCTCTTGTTCCTTTTATTTTCTCTATTGTCCATGGGGAAGTGGAAAAGAATCTTTCCTCCGTAAGCCATGCGTGTCGTATGAGGCGACTAAGATGCCGGGAGCAATGGGCTAGTAACCCCTTCTCCTGTACAAATCTACTAAAAACGAGAAGAAAAATATATATATATATATATATATATATATATATATATATATATATATATATATATATATATATATATATATATATATATATATATATATATATATATATATATATACTTAGAATTCGCAAGAACAGGCGAAATATTCACAAACACTGATCTCTGGCCGAAGGAGACTCGAACCTACGAACCTTGGAACAAGGTACGCAGTGCTTTAAAGACCTCTCTAAATATCTGAATCATCTCAAAAAAACTCAGCCTTCTGGAGAGTACTTTCAGTAACCCTGGTGTCCCTTTAATCTCCAAGCTAAGAATTCTCTGCAAATATTCACACCACACATTACCCTTAAATACGACATCTCTACTGCTTCCAGTCTCCTCCTTGCTGCAACATTTACAACCCATGCTTCACATCCATATAAGTGTGTTGGTACCACTATACTCTCATACATTCCCCTTTTTGCTTCCATGGATAATGTTCTTTGTCTCCACAGACTCTTCAATGCACCGCTCACCTTTTTCCCCCCTCATCAATTCTATGATTCATCTAGTCTTTCATAGACCCATCTGCTGACAAGTCCACTACCAAATATCTAAACTCATTCATTTCCTTCATACTCTCTCCCTCCAATTAGATATCCAGTCTCTCACTATCTAACTCGTTTGTTACCTTCGTCACCTTGATTTATCTATGTTTAATTTCAACTTCTTTTTACACATCCTCCCAAATTCATCCACCAACCTCTGCAACTTCTCTTCAGAATCTCCCAAAGGCACAGTGTCATCAGCGAAAAGCAACTGTGACAACTCCCACTTTGTGTTAGATTCTTTATCTTCCAATCCCACACCTCTTGCCAGCACCAGAGCATTCACGTCTCTTACAACCACATCTATAAATATATATTGAACAACCATGGTGACATCACACATCACTAATGCCTACTTTTAATGGAAAATAATCTCTTTCTCCTACTTACTCTAACCTGAGTCTCACTATTATATACACAGACGTTACAAAAACATCAGAGTACATTCAGTTGATTTAAACTATGAGGAGCCAGTAGAGTCAAACACTGTGATTTATGTCTGACCAGGAGAGACATTCTCCAGTTATGTTACGGACACCAAGCAAACAACCCCTTTCCCTTAGTCCTTCCTTTCCCCCTTACTCTTCCCCTTCTCCCTACCTCTTGTATTGTGTTGGTCTACCTCCAGTACTGGTCTTGTTTGACTCACTAACAGGTCAGGAACACGCTTGGTATATCTCCTCTGGTTTCTAACTCCAACCAGATTATACAATAATAATTATCCTTCGTTTAATCAGCGGTGATGGAGTGTGGTGACTTGTAGCTTCGCATGGTGTTCCAAGCCCTCACACTCTTGCTCAACATTACACAGAGTTCTGATACGCTGAGAAGTAACTTTGATCCCTATTAGGGGAATAAAGTATTGTTAACTGGTTGTGAACAGGTGACACGCAGTCTTAATGACCCTTCAATAATAATTAACCTACCATCAGTAGTTAAGTGTTCAGCGTTGGTTTCAGTTCTAAAATTTTGTTACTACATAAAAACTTTATTTTGTAGATTTATGATCCGTCTTCTTTTTAAATTTAGTAATTTATACAGGAGAAGGGGTCACTATCCCCTTGCTCCCGGCATTGTAGTCGCCTCTTACAACACGCATAGCTTACGAAGGAAGAATTCTTCTCCACTTCCCCGTGCGTTACACCCCTGTCAGCCATTCAGCAACAAGGAACAGTAGAGGCTTGATCCATCGTCCGCTAAATGTGTTTAAGTGAACGGAGGATCGAGCCCCCGCCACTCCCTGCTCAGAAAGAGACACAGGTTTAATATATTTCTGCTCCTCCGTCAGTTATCCAGGTGATGGTACCTCCGACTCCGCTTATCTCACATCCTGCTCGGTGAGATGCTCCAGTACGTCCTCGGTGAGATGCTCCAGTACGTCCTCGGTGAGATGCTCCAGTACGTCCTCGGTGAGATGCTCCAGTACGTCCTCGGTGAGATGCTCTAGTACGTCCTCGGTGAGATGCTCCAGTACGTCCTCGGTGAGATGCTCCAGTACGTCCTCGGTGAGATGCTCCAGTACGTCCTCGGTGAGATGCTCTAGTACGTCCTCGGTGAGATGCTCCAGTACGTCCTCGGTGAGATGCTCCAGTACGTCCTCGGTGAGATGCTCCAGTACGTCGTCTTCAGTCAAACCTGCGGTCTGCAGTGTTGCAGTCAGGTGTTGCAGCCTGGATGTTATGCTGTAAGGAAGTGTTGATCCTGGTGTGACGGCTGTTTTCTTTCCAGGACGAGCACCAGAGGTACGTTATAATATGTACTCAAGGTAAGAGAATCATGATATTCCTTCCAAGTGTTCTTAAGTAGTGAAGATCATACTGAAGAAGAAACAGAAGCGGGTGAGGACGAGCAGCACCAACAAGCTAGTTAAGGAGCATAGGTTGTACTTCAATAATAATAAGCGTCTGGGACAAATTACAAACAACCCGTACATAGGAGAGGAAACTTGTGACGATGTTTCGGTCCGTTCAGGACCATTTTTAGTTGTGACTTGACAATGGTCCAGGACAGACCAAGATGTCGTCATAAGTCTCCTAGTTGAGGGTTATTTGTGAGTGGTTGAGCTTGAGAGAGGAGCGGGACTTGCTGAACAGTGACAGAGGTGAGAGTTAAAAGTACGAAAGAGAAACGAGAGCGGATAACGTTAGCATTGATGAGGATGTGAATGAAATTGTTTCACAAGCAGGACTCAGTAGTCGATGATGCCAAAGTTTAGTGAGCCCGACCTGGGACGACACTGTGGTGAATTAAATAAAAAGACCAGCAGGGGTTGGGGTGTCCTGAACTGACCAGAACACCACCTGGTTATGCTGCTGTCTGCCCAGCTGCTGGGTAAAGATCAGCACAGTAATTATGCTTTCTCTGGTGTAACGAAGCTACGATTTCGTAAAGGCTGATCTGCAATGATTTTACTCAAGGCATAAAGACAGTGATAGTGACGAGCAACAGAGACAATACAAATTTTCAGAAGTCCGCCACGAGTCACTGAGACACCTAGAATCAGGTCACATGCTTCTTCTTCTTAGATTCGCCGGTATTGTTCTGGCCCGGGTCTTTTCCAGATGGTGACCCGGCCTTGGCTTCCTGTCGCAGGAGTGTCTCGGCTAGAGGTACGAGTACCTAATCGTGGTAGTGGACAATGTCAGGAGGAGCAGAGACAACAGTGTTACAAGATCCTTTTGGAGCCACACCCCAGCTTTGGGAAAAAGCCAGAGCGCTGGGGATGCTCAACTTCATATTGAATGGTCAGTGAAGTTATGAGCTGTAGGAGCCATATATCTGAATTTTGTTTTAGAGACGTGCTTGATCTGGACCTTGCTAAGGGTGTTTGATCTATATTTTTTGGTATCTTCCAAGAGTTCTTGAAGTGTGTATGGATCTTCGTAGACAGTGGTGAATTTTACAGTCCCATCTTGTAGTCCCGTGTATAGTTCTTTGCAGTACATAACAGTACTTTACTGGGGAGTTGTGTAGAGCTCTACACCTGTTCGGCTTACATAGCCTGGACTGCTGAAATCGGCTTCATCCTCGGCTATTCCTGTTGCTTCAGTAGGTTGGTAAAGTTGAGGTGAAGTTGGTGACAGGTCGGAGGCAGTGGTAGTGGAGATCGTAGGTGGCGCATCAGCAGAGTTTTGTGGGAGTCTCTTATCTGGCTGGAGTTGATTCTGCGTTCTTTGATATAATCTTGAGTATTTCTGCTGAAGGTGGAGAATCAGGGAAGATAAGCCTGGGCATGTTGTTGAGTCTGAAGAGCTCATTGATTGTGGGGTTGAAGGTTCCCGGAGTTGGCATGTTCTGCATGTGCGCATACATCATGCAGTAGTAGATCTTTGCTGGAGCATCGTCAGGTAGTGGAGAAAGTATATTGTTGGTGGAAGACACGGGTAGCGTGGCCCTGAGAATTTTGGTGGTATCAACATGTAGTCTGGTGATGGCAGCGTATGTTGGAGACCTTATAGATGGTTTCTTTTGTGCTTCTTCCTAGTGTTTCTTGAAGATTTCTCTTCTTATAGGGCACTTGGCAACAATAGCGTGGTGGTCGCTCTTGCAGTTAACTCATTTAGGTAGAGCGGTAGTGGAGCCTTGAAGTCGTGTCCTTCACTGCCACAGGCAGAGGAGAAGTTTTTGTCTTTGATAGGACAATCCTTGGTGGTGTGCAGGTAAGAGTAGCAGTTCCAGCATTGCGTGATATGCTGATATCTTTCTGCTTCGATGTAGCTTGGATTGATGTAGTGGTAGATGGGCCATACCTCAGCGAGAGCTTGGGCAGCCATGCTTACGTCAGTAAAGGTGATCTTTAGCATTAACGAAACATTAGGGACTCTGGAGATGTGATCCACGGCAGACCATGGATTCCGGTCTTCTACTGAAGTCCTGAGTTCATCGATAGGTTGAGTAGTAATCAACCTGTCAAGTCGTTTGAGGAAGACAGTCCTCTTGACCTTCAGGGCTGGAGAAGATATGACTGAATCCTCGTTCAGTAAGAATGGATGTGGCAGTAGCGGTGATCAGTTTATCGGTCTCGACATCGTCGATGCAGACAAGAATGAAGGAGTCATTTAGCGAGAGAATCGCATTAAACTTGACCTGAAAGCTACCCCTGGCGGCAGTTGCAAGTGCTAATTTGGTTGAGTCGTTGACTGTCCCACTGCTGGGTTTGATCATCACACGATTGGAGTAGTTCATCTTAGCGGAACACAGATGAAGATAGTGTGCCGAAGTAAAGGTTCCCCTCCCCAACGGGGATCGTACGGAGACGGAAAGATCAAGTCACAAGTGAAACGGGAGACGATGACACTGACATCAAAACAAGCCTCGATATCAGGCTCACCAGACAGCGACTGTTTGAGTTATGTTGGTCCTTCAGGAACACTGCTACACTTGAAGTGTTCTATCTTGCGTTTGTAGTTGCAGGAGTAAAGCTAGACTACAGTGTACTATCTTTATCACAGCTATGCTTGAGGTAACCACCTATTTGTGGTTGCAGGTGTCTAGTCTCAGCCTCTATCTCCGCCTCTCCGCTGGCCACTGCTGAGTTCCCTCTCTCTTTGCTGCGTGAGCCCTATTATACCTATTATTAAAGCTATTTATGGATCCTGCCTCTACCACATAGCTGTCTAGGTCGTTCCACACTCTGACGATACTGAGAATCATGTCTCATGTTCCTTGTGTTCTTGTGTTCCTGAGATCCACCTCTCAGACTCACCTAGTCCATCCTATCAGTATTTTGTACGTCGTAATCGTATCACCCACTATCTTTCTGTCCTCTACTGTCGTCAGATTTAGCACCTCTAGTATCTCCACGTAGTTCAAACCCCTCTGCACTGGGATCAATCTCGAAGCAAACCATTGTATCTTTTCCGTCATCTTTGCATGCTTTATCAGATGTTTGTTCCATACTGGCGCTGCATACTCCTCGATGGGCCTGACACTTGTACTGTATGAAGTTGTGAATGCCTCCTTGTTGATGTCCCTGAAATCTACCCTTAAATTTGTCAGTCTCGCATTTGCAGCAGCAGTTTTTGCGTTGATGTGTTTATCTCAGGCGAAACACCAGTAAGTATGCTCACCTTGAGGTCCCAGAGGTTCCCACTATTAAGTTGATCAAAGAATATAGTTTGCAGTCCTTGTAGAAATTACAGAGCGCACTAATTCACAGGGGATATATAGATTGAAGACGGGAAATAAAGAGAATTAAGGGAATTAGGGTAGGAGAAGATGGAACAGGAAGGGGGAAGGGGAAACTGTAATAACTGGGTGTGGAAAGAAGATAAACAATCTACTCACCACCAGACAAGAACACATTAATCTCTAAATTAGGAAATAAAGCAAACTCTCAGCATATATACACGTAGAGACATACATCTCATGGTGTGTATATCCTGTGCACGACCGTATTACCGTGTTTAGTCTCTACCAAACAAAAGTTTAACATGCACTCTATAACAAAATAATAGTTTAAAAAAATAAATGATTTGCTACGTTAACGTCAGAGTGAACCAAAGATCTTTTCCCTTAATTAAGTGTAAAAACAATTGAAAATGACGAATCAATTTGAAACTGAATATCTGAGTGTGACCTGTGGTGCTGGTCGTCACCCAGTACAAGGTCGTCACCCAGTACAAGGTCGTCACCCAGTACAAGGTCGTTACCCAGTACAAGGTCGTTACCCAGTACAAGGTCGTCACCCAGTACAAGATCGTTACCCAGTACAAGGTCGTCACCCAGTACAAGGTCGTTACCAAGTACAAGGCCGTTACCCAGTAAAAGATCGTTACCCAGAACAAGGTCGTTACGCAGTACAAGGTCGTTATCCAGTACAAGGTCGTTACCCAGTACAAGGTCGTTACCCAGTACAAGGTCGTTACCCAGTACAATATCGTTACCCAGTACAAGGTCGTTACCCAGTACAAGATCGTTACCCAGAACAAGGTCGTTACGCAGTACAAGGTCGTCACCCAGTACAAGGCCGTTACCCAGTACAAGATCGTTACCCAGTACAAGGTCGTTACCCAGTACAAGGTCGTTATCCAGTACAAGATCGTTACCCAGAACAAGGTCGTTACGCAATACAAGGTCGTTATCCAGTACAAGGTCGTTACCCAGTACAAGGTCGTTACCCAGTACAAGATCGTTACCCAGAACAAGGTCGTTACGCAGTACAAGGTCGTTACCCAGAACAAGGTCGTTACGCAGTACAAGGTCGTTACCCAGTACAAGGTCGTTACCCAGTACAAGGTCGTTACCCAGTACAAGGTCGTTATCCAGTACAAGGTCGTTACCCAGTACAAGGTCGTTACCCAGTACAAGATCGTTACCCAGTATAAAGTCGTTACCCAGTACAAGGTCGTTATCCAGTACAAGGTCGTTACCCAGTACAAGGTTGTTACCCAGTACAAGGTCGTTACCCAGTACAAGATCGTTACCCAGTATAAGGTCGTTACCCAGTACAAGGTCGTCACCCAGTACAAGGTCGTTACCCAGTACAAGATCGTTACCCAGTATAAGGTCGTTACCCAGTACAAAGTTGTTACTCAGAACAAGGTCGTCACCCAGTACAAGAATGCACAGCACACGCCAGATCAGTCACTTGACACAGCATATTGTTAACTAGATCAGTCACTTGACACAGCATATTGTTAACTAGATCAGTCACTTGACACAGCATATTGTTAACTAGATCAGTCACTTGACACAGCATATTGTTAACCAGATCAGTCACTTGACACAGCATATTGTTAACTAGATCAGTCACTTGACACATAATATTGTTAACTAGATCAGTCACTTGACACAGCATATTGTTAACTAGATCAGTCACTTGACACAGCATATTGTTAACTAGATCAGTCACTTGACACAGCATATTGTTAACCAGATCAGTCACTTGACACAGCATATTGTTAACTAGATCAATCACTTGACACAGCATATTGTTAAATAGATCAGTCACTTGACACAGCATATTGTTAACCAGATCAGTCACTTGACACAGCATATTGTTAACTAGATCAGTCACTTGACACAGCATATTGTTAACAGATCAGATCACTTTGACACAAGCATATTGTTAACTAGATCAGTCACTTGACACAGCATATTGTTAACTAGATCAGTCACTTGACACAGCATATTGTTAACTAGATCAGTCACTTGACACAGCATATTGTTAACTAGATCAGTCACTTGACACAGCATATTGTTAACTAGATCAGTCACTTGACACAGCATATTGTTAACTAGATCAGTCACTTGACACAGCATATTGTTAACTAGATCAGTCACTCTACACAGCATATTGTTAACTAGATCAGTCACTTGACACAGCATATTGTTAACTAGATCAGTCACTTGACACAGCATATTGTTAACCAGATCAGTCACTTGACACAGCATATTGTTAACTAGATCAGTCACTTGACACAGCATATTGTTAACTAGATCAGTCACTTGACACAGCATATTGTTAACTAGATCAATCACTTGACACAGCATATTGTTAACTAGATCAGTCACTTGACACAGATAATTAGTCTTGCACTGATGGTCAGTTCTCTGAGGTCAGTGGTGACGAGAGGTCGTACCTGTCCTGAGTGTGGAGTGTTATAGAGCACTGTGGCTTGCTTCTGTAGTGTCTTCGAGTCTGAGCTCAAGGTGTTGAAGGAGGAGGTTCTGCTTCTCAGGGGGAAAAATAAGAAGCTGAATATTTGCTTTGATAAGTATAGCAACGAATGCGAGGTGGTTGTGGTTTGTGAAGGAAATGTGTTACCAGCAGTGAGGAGCAGGCTGGATGGTGGTGTTAATGTTGGTAGAATTACCCACAATATGTTAAGTAAAAGGACACAAATGCAACTAATGAGACATTTTATTGTGGCAACGTTTCGCTCTCCAGGAGCTTTATCAAGCCGTTATAAAAAATACATGGACACAGAGGGTATATATAGGCTGTGAGTGAGGAGTAATACTAGTGGTGGTAGTAATAGTAGTAATAGTAATATTAGTTGTAATATTATTACTACTACAACTAATATTACTACTACAACAACTAATATCACTACTACTACAACCACCACTAGTATTACACCTCACTCACAGCATATATATACCCTGTGTCCATGTATTGTTTGTAACGGTTTGACAAAGCTCCTGGAGAGCGAAACGTTGCCACAAAAAAATGTCACATTAGTTGCACTTGTGTCCTTTTACCTAACAGGTTGGATGACGTTAAGAGTGGGAAGTTGTTTACAGTAAAGCGAGTAACATCAAACTGACGAAGGTTAAAAGAACAGACTTGAAGGAAGGATATCGCTTGTGTACTTCAGTGGTCAGTGAGGTTTAGGTACCACTAACTCCTCTGCTAATAAAGGTAGGAATATCCTTGTAGTCGGTGACTTACAGGTAAGATATATTGACTATGCTTTCTGTAACAGAGATAGGAAGGTGAGACGGAGGGTGTTTCCCTGGAGCTGGTGCTGGTGACATAATCAACAGGTTGGATAATATCATGTCATGTAATGGGAACAAGCCCATTATCTGCCTTAGTGTTGATGAAAACGATACTTGGAAGGGCAGGCAGGAGACAGGACCGCTAGATAAGTACAGGACAGCTATAAATTTAAGATATAAGGGAGTGGTCTCGATCATATGTAACATTTTTCCTAGAAGAGGAAAGGGTAATGAATGGATGTCCAGGGCAATTGGTGTAAATTGCTGACTAGACAGATACTGCAAGAAGCTTGCAATCTCATTCACTGACAACTGGGACAATTTCTACAGTGAACATGGTATGTATGCAAGGGATGGGGTACATCTCTCTGGGGCAGGAGTGGTAGCATTAGCCAACTCGATGGAGGGAGCCATTGCTGACTTGTCTAGGACTTTAAACTGATAGAAGACAGAGGTATGGATGTGTGTGTGGAACAAACAGGTTATCGCACGAGGGATAAGAACAGCTGACATTACCAGGATACCTCAGGGATATGTTTAAAAGACATTATTCATCACAAAGTTAATAATAAATTCAATGGAAATGATCAACAAACAGAACATACACAATCCGCACATATAAAAA
The DNA here is from genome assembly GCA_009830355.1 of Cherax destructor. Taxonomy (NCBI): domain Eukaryota; kingdom Metazoa; phylum Arthropoda; class Malacostraca; order Decapoda; family Parastacidae; genus Cherax; species Cherax destructor. The sequence continues at coordinate 8,997 of WNWK01008234.1, read as the reverse complement.
GAGAGAAGCTTACGACGACGTTTCGGTCCGACTTGGACCATTTACAAAGTCACACTAACACACAGGACAGGAAGAAGGGGTATTTATAGGCAGGCAGACAGGGAAGGGCACAAGAAATGGAGGTAGTATTTGTCCTTCTTTATTTTATTTTATTTTCATTTTTTCCCCTTCTGTTTTCTTGTCCTTACCCTGTGTGGGCCGCCAGCTTCATTGCAGTGCTCCTTTCCTAGATATGACTGACTCCACTACTACTACTACCACTATCACTACTACCTCCATTATTACCCCTCCACCACTTCTATACTAATAGAAGGAGTCTAAGAAATAAGATAGATGAGCTAAGATTAATTGTATGTGCAGGAAGCACAGGGACCTGGTTCAACCTGAAAGATAGAGAAATGCCTTCTGAATGCCACATACAAGGCTTTAAATTATTCCACATTGATATGGTCAACAGGAAAGATGGTGGAGTGGCGATGTATGTCAGAGATAATTTAAATTGCTTCGTTAAACATGTAAAATTAGACGCGTTGCACACTGAATCTGTTTGGCTACAGTTTCCCGAGGATCGTGAAAAACTAATCTTGGGTGTGATTTACAGATCCCCAAATCTTGATAGGGAGTGGAGTGATCTTCTATGGGACGAAATTCATAAGTCATCTACCTACGAAAATGTTGTGTTGTGTTAGTCAAATTGACTGGAGCAATTTAACAGGAAATATTGAGTCTAGCGAATTTTTTGATACGATCCAGGATTGTTTTTACAAAAACTTTGTGACAGAACCAACTAGAGGAATCACTAATTAATAACCTTGAGGTTTATGACGAGGTTGGGGAAAGTGATCACAAATCACCCAGTTTCAATATTTCATGGAACTACCTAAATAACTACAATCAAGTCAATGTCCCTGACTTCCGCTTGGCTGATTTCATTGGACTGAGAAATTACCTGGGTGGGCGGAACTAGAATGACTGCCTATGGGTCAGGTAGATAGCGATGATTGCCTATATGATATTCTTTAAAACATAGTTCTAACTGACCAGACAGCTTATGTTTAAAACAGGGAAATTAGATCAAACAAAAATTATATTAAATGAATAAATACTAGATTAAAACATCTCATAGGTCAAAAGAGAGGCTTTTACAGGCGAATCAGAAGAGGAAATGGGCAGTTAAAAAATCAATATATTAAATTAAAAAGAGAAATAAAAAAAAGAATAATAGAAGAAAAAAGAGATTATGAGGTTAAAGTCGCAGGTTCGAAGATTAGGGACGTGATAGACCCACTCAAAAGCTACTGTAGAGAATTAACTCCAATTTGGAAAGGATGGGGATGGGGGGTAACTCTCAGCCCCTTCAGTCCTCTAAGGGGCCTAGCCCTCTCAGAAGGGGCTAGTGAACTCTTCCAATTCCTTGTTCTCATAACAGCTAGCAAACACATGCGTCACAGCTGGACCTCTCATGCTTATGTCAGGGCGTCCTCTCCTCCTACTAGAATCTCTGAGCAAATGCTCAGGCTTAACCTGGTATGTACCAGGTTAAGCCTGAGTCAATTGCTCTTTCCCTATGGCAGGAAAAATCCGAAAGAAAACACCTCTGATAAACAAGGTAGGGGTATTATGACTCCCAGTCCACAGCTAGAACAACAAGAATCTGGCAATAAATACCTATGAGCTTAGGTCAGCAGTTAGTGCCTGGAGGGGCTTGTGTGTAGCTGGACGTGAACAATACTTGCTGAGTAACAAAGAAAGTGGCTGCACATCCATAGACTCTTGAACAAACAATCTCTAGAACACTAGGAAAGTTAATCTAGTACAAATACGAGTGACGTAATCCATGGTAAAGTCATGATAAAGTGTGTTTAATGTGTTCTGCGGTGTGTACTCAAGCGTAATCGAACACTAGGGGAAACGTCTCTCTACCATGAACAATATGAATGATGGAAGTGAAAAGTGACTGTACCGACGAGTTGCGAGTGATAGGACATTATTGTGACGTACCTTGGGACAGCAGCCTACTGAAGCCATCATTCTTGGGGTGACATTGGGTCAGTTACATACCCAGGTAAGTCCGGTCAAACTCATATTAGCTAGTGTTAGTTGCAGCTAATGGGTAGATATGGGATTTGATTGGGGTTACCAATAGACCCCATGTGAGTAACCTATCACATTTCAGGGCAAATGTGAAATACAGAGGAACCTCGACTTACGAGTGCCCCAACAAGTTTTCCGAGATACGAGCTGTTGCTCGGTCGATTTTTTGCTCTGAGTTACGAGCCAAAATCTGAGTTATGAGCGAGCTTCCCCCTCAAGGGAGGTTCCTTGATGCTGGTGAGGGGCTCTTGATCTAGGGAACTGAATCTATGCTCCAGCTCCCTAAATTAAGCCTGAATACCTTTCATCCCCTTCCCCCCACAGGCGCTGTATAATCCTATGGGTTTAGCGCTTCCCCATTATAGTAATAATAATAACAAAGAACAAGCTTCAGAACGCCACGACTAGTTGGCGCAGCGAATGCACAACATCTGCTGTGCACGTGTTTACCTCGCCATGGAAACATTTCTCTTGTGTTTTGCTTGCATTTTGTGCAGTTATTTTGCCAAATTTCTGTTTTCTAACCATGGGTCCTAAGAAAGTAAGTGCAAAAGGCAGTGCTGAGAAGAAAAAGAGGATGATGTTCATGGAATTAAAGCATGAAATCATAGACAAACACAACTGAGGTGTGCGGGTTGTCGACTTGGCCAGGCAGTACGAGCATAATACTTCTACGATATGTACAATACTAAAGGAGGAGTCGATAAAGGCTTAGTCCCAGCCATGGGCGTTACAATAATTTCTAAGCTGCGGATCTCTGTCCATGAAAAGATGGAGGAGCTGCCGTTGATGTGGTTGACGGAGAAGCAGCTGGCAGGAGATACCGTGACTGAGGGTATCCTCTGCGAGAAGGCATGAGGCGTTTATGCATCAGAACTAGTTAATGACACTTGCCTAACTCATTTCCAAAACATTCTGAAAGGGAGGATGAAACAAACCTCCTTGGACAGGTTTTCATTGAAACGCCCTGCAAATGAAAGTGAGGAAAGCATGGAGAAAAAAACAAAAATCAGTGAAAAGTGAAATGAAAAACAAATAAAAAACAAATTGTAGCAGTTAAGTTCAGCGATAAAGTGTAGCATGTAGTTGTTGTTGTTGTTGTTGTTTGGGTTTATAGGGCCACTGACAGCATACGATGCTCTGCCTATCTTTTCCACCCTCAACTTCCGCCAGCATCTGTTCTATACGGTAAATACAAATATGTACACTTTATCAAACTAGTTTATTTTTTTACATTATTATGTTTCATTATGTTTTTATACAATATTTCTTATTTATAAAAACATTGTTTCAGTGTTTTCCTTATGAAATTAGTGATCTAGTGCAGCTAGCCTCACAAACACTCCATTTTCTCTTATAATAAGATAATGGGAAGATATGGTCAGAGCGAGAGCGGGAATGGCCGCCACTGCTCGTCACATAATGACAAATTTTATTCAGTCTAGAGTATATATCATGTTTCTATGTTATTTATATTGTTAATTATGTCATATTAGATCAATTGTGATAGATAAATAAGCCATAGATTTGATATTAACATTATATTATAGTATTTTGTCCTGCCTCCCGAGAGCAGGAATTCTGCTGGAATGAATTAATGACATTTCAATTAATTTAAATTTGGAAAATTTGATATACGATATACGAAATTTAATATACGAGAAAATTGAGTTATGAGCTAGGCCATGGAATGGATTAAACTCGTAAGTCGAGGTTTCACTGTACTACTTAACATATACTGTATGTTCCTTTGGGGCAAAGTTAACCAACTTACTCCATCTCTTCAGCCTGGTCACAGACCGGGCCGCAGGGGCGTTGACCCCTGGAATTCTCTCCAGGTAAACCTGTGGAATCAACTGTAGTTACACTGAGGGCAGATCCAGGCAGAGGCTGCTGGAATCTGGATTGCAAAACTAAGCCTAATCTTCCTCTGTTACCTTTGTTAGACTAACAGGAAAATTTAATGAAAATGCTTCCACAGATTTGATCATCTTCGGACCGGATAAGAACCACACAGTGGTCCAAGAACTTGTAAGTGATCTTACAGTAAGATCAGTAACTTTGGTCCTTCGAGAAAATCCGATAAAGACAGCAAGTCTTTAAAGGATGTAAAATATTTGAGTTACTGCAAGAACTCAATCATCGAGAGAGTCAGCTGCTGCCTCTCGTACAGTGTTACACCTTTTACTGCATTATGTAAATAAATGTCCTGGCTTCTAGGGATCACAACCTGCCTAGTCTAGGGACATTTAAAATATTAAACCACATAAACCAACCTAGGGCCAAGCTTGTTTCTTCACATACATTATGAAACGTTAATTAAATGGTCAATACTTATATTTATTATAAGGAAGGACACAAAAATTGAACGTACAAAAATATAACTATATTAATAGTAAACTTACATATACAATATACAATCTTCCCACTACATACAAAAATCACCAAACATCAGTACACCTTTACCAAGTACTCACATTAGCTCACTAGCACACTGCTACTAGTGGTTAAAAAACATAAACAGTTATAAATAGGGAGGCTCCATGACACCCTTTTCCTTCTGCCGGTCTCTTAACCTGCTGGCAAAACATTCCACAAGTACTCTCCACTACACAGGCCCCTGCATACTACGGCCTTACAAGTAAACATGAGAGCACCAAAACCAATAAAATAACCTATGGCCTAAACTTACTCAAAATCACCATCCCTACTCACACAAACACCAAGATGTCTTAGGACATCTTGCTCCAGCTGCTGTTCTTCTTGTACTGACTCATAAACACACCTCACCTGCTCCTGCCCTGTCCTGGCTACTCTTCAGGACTAATACGCGTCTGGTTTCCGAACAAACACGTTCAGGCATAGAAAATGGATGGCACTCACCAACTCAATTGCTGCTCCCTCGGCACAGCATAGAAAACATGCTCACCCAACTGATGCGAGTCAGACAAATACTGTGGACTCAGACCAGCTTAGTCGGTGTGGAATTTTTTTACATAATTTCCTAAATGTAGAACATGTAGATGAGTAATATAATAATTGTGTAATAAAATATGATACTGTTTGGACCCTTCGAGAAATTTCGAGGGAGGAGGGTGGAGAACAGCCAGTAGGGACACCGGGAGATGCCATATTGAATTTAATGTGTGTACATTGGTTGTTACAATCGTCTAATAATCCGACATCATCGAGGCCATAATGGTGTGTTTCAGCCTGGATTTGTAATAGGAACCCATGTTAATGTCCCCTGCTGAAGAATTTGGAAAGGAAATTTGCAGGACCTCAAGAATTGTGTGTGGAGGACGGAAAAATAGAGGACAACAATTCTGGTAGGAACATCCTCAGCTAAGTGATGCGCCTACCCATAATGTACAGTAGTTTTTGCATTGGCCATCTTAAATTCTAGCTGCCAGGGGTAAGGTTAGTGTGTGTTCCATCAACATTAAGTGTCTTCCAGTAATTAAATGGTAAGTGTTAATGTACTGAACCATATGTAATATACTTGTGTAGTGTATCATAAGTAGTACTAGCTATGTTATAATTAGGATCCCTAGCCACCTATGATGTTATGAGTCCTGCGCATGTGTGCGCTCGCCCAGAGGCATCTCCCTCATTCGATGACAGGCCTAGGTCTGAACAGGTACGGCTGGTTACTTTCCCTCTCAGACTAAGTCAATATACAAGTTACCAACCACTAGTGTGTTTCACTACGACCACCATTATCTCCCAAGAACCCACATGATAAATGGTGTGCAGCGGTGTGCCCATAAATCTAACGATTACGGTGATATACAACGATAAACTCTACCAAGCCAGAGGACATCTTGTGTGACAGTATGGTAGGCCTACAGCGAGACGCCAGCTACCACCCCAAGCCAGCATTCTTCAGCCTGTCTACACTTTTCCTGGTCAGTTTGTGCCTTATCTCTAATTTGTTAAAACCTTCGAGGGGTAGACCCGGGTTTTGCAAATTAAGCCAAGCCAGATAAGCCAATCTGTGGGGGGAGTGCCTAAGCCTAAGTCATCCAGCCTGTCTAAGCCAGTCCAGCCTGTCTAAGCCAGTCCAGTCTGTCTAAGCCAGTCCAGCCTGTCTAAGCCAGTCCAGCCTGTCTAAGCCAGTCCAGCCTGTCTAAGCCAGTCCAGCCTGTCTAAGCCAGTCCAGCCTGTCTAAGCTAGTCCAGCCTGTCTAAGTCAGTCCAGTCTGTCTAAGCCAGTCCAGCATGTCTAAGCCAGTCCAGCTTGTCTAAGCCAGTCCAGCCTGTCTAAGCCAGTCCAGCCTGTCTAAGCCAGTCCAGCCTGTCTAAGCCAGCTTCCTACCCTGCTGTGCTCATAGTTACAAGGCTCCAAGCCATCCAAGCCTGTGTGAAAGGTTTAAGCCAACAAGACTAACCCAGCTGAGTGTGAGAAGTAAGCCAAGCAAGCCACGTTGAGTTTCTGCCTTCTCCATCACCTTGTGTTTCCAGTGCATTGCTGTTCTGAGTGCTAATACTGTCCCTGTGGTGTTTTGTGAGTTTTTAAGCCAGTCGGCTTAATTAACACGGGTGGCAGCAGAGCGCGCGGGATGCCACTCAGAGCCCAGCCCGCTCCACCACCCCTCACTCACTCATACAAAGCGACCACGTGTGTCATTATTCTACCCTATACCTTGGGTCTTATCATCATTTTTACGGCTCACATAGGAGGTGAAGAGCTAGAGTGTGTTTCTCCCTACCAGAGCACCGACGAGAAGGCCTCAACTATGTGGGTTCTTTGTAGTTAAGTGCATATTTCTTCGAGAATCGCCGAGTGTAGTGGAGCAGACGAGACACTTCCCCACCTCCACCAACATCCTCCACCACCTCCATTCTACAGCTTACTGACATTTTTCTATATTTGTTGTTCCCAGCAAGTCTAATCCTATACAGTCCACACAACTTTAATTATCAGAGTAGCTGGTTTTAATATTATAATTATTAATTTAATGTCAGGTCTAGCATTTAGTGAGAGTGGTGAAGAAGTGGGCAGTCGAAGGAGTTGCACTTCAGTGACCTACTGTGACTTTAGTCCCATTGACCTCACCAAATTACTTGCAGGTAATAATTCAGGTAATACCCTGTAAACCTCCTGCAGGTGATTTGCTCATAATAATAATAATAATAATAATAATAATAATAATAATAATAATAATAATAATAATAAAAAATAACAAAATAATAATAATAATAATAATAATAATAATAATAATAATAATAATAATAATAATAATAATAATTTTCAGTCTGAGTATATTTGTATGTTTTACGGTTCTATAATTTTAAAGAAAGCTTTATATATATATATTGAAGCTTTCAGTTGCACTGTCAGTGAAATTTATATATAGTCTGTGTATTTTGTAGTGAAGTGATAGTGTCTTGAAAGATACAAATTCAGTAGTAATGCTTTAGTGTTCAGCTCACGAGTGCATGTACTGGATTTAACGATCACATTTAAAGGTCCTGCCAGACGTATCTTCAAGGTCACTGACCTCGCTGCTCATGCAGTTACTAGGTCAGTGGAAAACACTGATACACCATAACAAATACTTCAAAACACTGCTGTTCACTGCAGTGAAGTATTTCAATACTAGTTAGTGTATTCTGTTAGAAATTTATACTGTATACTTACTTATGTATACTGTATACTTATGTATTTTACTTATGATAAGGATCCAATATGGCGAATTTACAGACGTGTTTCCAATATCTTAAAGTGATTGATTATGAGGTCTTAAAGGTCAAACAAGACTTGCTTTCACAGCATCAAAAGGGATTTGATGAAACTTTCAGTAGATATGAATCTGAATATCTTAAATCAAATCCTACCGAGTCAGAAATCCAATATCTTTTGGCCCAATTTATCGACAGACAAGAAGTGTATTCACACCTACCACACCTGTCACACTTGCCACATCTGTCACACCTACCACACCTGTCACATCTACCACACCTGTCACACCTGCCACATCTGTCACACCTATCACACCTGTCACACCTTCCACCTGTCAATCCTGCCACACCTACCACACCTGTCACACCTTCCACCTGTTCCCCAAACCTGCCCCCCCCGCAAAACCCGCACACCACCACTGTCACACCTTCCACCTGTCAAACCTGCCACACCTACCACACCTGTCACACCTTCCACCTGTCAAACCTGCCACACCTACCACACCTGTCACACCTGCCACAAATACTATACCACTACCTAGCTTACCTCACCTCTCATTACTTATATTTCAAGGTCATTATTATGTGGAGTTTATTAGTGGATTTCAGTCTGTAATATATAGCAGGACTGATACTGACGAGGTAGCCAAATTAAACTACTGAAATGTCTTGTGAAGGGAGAACCCTTTGAACTAATTAAAGCGTTTCCGGTGGTCAAAGACAATGATCAACAAGCTTTAAGAGTCTTAGTGGACAATTACTGTGATGGTGACCAAGTTAAGAGTCAAACATGAAGTCAAAATTTCAAGCTTGAAGCCACCAAGACATTGTTTTCCAGATTTACAGACATTTAGAATCACTCTAGATAACAGTCTTAGAACCTTAGAAACGAAACATAATGTAAACCAATGTGATTGGTTTATGAGTGGCATAGTACAGGAAGTTGTCACCACACAACATTGAACGATTAAATATCATGATAAACAAACGCTATTTCTCTTGTCAGAGATTAGCAAAGGTTTACACGATATAGTTCTTGCATGCCAGCAACCAGACATGATAAACCCACACGTTCTACCGTGGATGTTAAACCTCTTACTCAGCATAAGAAGAGTATACACTATACATACTCCCTAAATCACCATCGAATGGAAAATCCCATGTAGGCGCTTATCAAGCTGTGAATACAACTGACAGTAAAAAGACTGTCACACCTAAA
>WNWK01008233.1:0-86350 GCA_009830355.1 Cherax destructor | reverse complement strand
ATGTAGATCTTAATACTTGTGATTGCGAGAAGGATTTAAGAGTTCTGGTTAGCAGTAATCTGAAACCAAGACAACAGTGCATAAGTGTTCGCAATAAAGCTAACAGAATCCTTGGCTTCATATCAAGAAGTATAAATAATAGAAGTCCTCAGGTTGTTCTCCAACTCTATATATCTTTGGTTAGGCCTCATTTAGATTATGCTGCACAGTTCTGGTCACCGTATTACAGAATGGATATAAATGCACTGGAAAACGTACAGAGGAGGATGACAAAGTTGATCCCATGTATCAGAAATCTTCCCTATGAGGATAGACTGAGGGCCCTGAATCTGCACTCTCTAGAAAGGCGTAGAATTAGGGGGATATGATTGAGGTGTATAAATGGAAAACAGGAATAAATAAAGGGGATGTAAATAGTGTGCTGAAAATATCCAGCCAAAACAGGACTCACAGCAATGGTTTCAAGTTGGAAAAGTTCAGATTCAGGAAGAATATAGGAAAGCACTGGTTTGGTAATAGAGTTGTGGATGAGTGGAACAAACTTCCGAGTACCGTCATAGGGGCTGGGACGTTGTGTAGTTTTAAAAATAGGTTAGATAAATACATGAGTGGTTGTGGGTGGGTGTGAGTTGGACCTGACTAGCTTGTGCTACTAGGTCAGATGCTGTACTAATTCCTTAAGTGGAAGTGACCTGACTACCTGGAGTTTACCTGGAGAGGGTTAACTCCAGGTAGTCGGGTCTAAGCCGGGGAGTGATGGACTTGCCTTGCATGGGTCAGTAGGCCTGTTGCAGTGTTCATTTTTTCTTATGTTCTTATGATATTTAAGTTGCGTAGTAACAAGGCATAAATCTGGATCAGAAGAATGAAAAACTCTACGAGGAACATTTAGCTGTAAGTAATGAAGGTATCAAAATGTAAAGTTGAAGGAACCACCATCATCTGAATGACACTGAAAGCTGCCACTTTACATAACTTGAGACATAACCTCGTACCTAAGGCTTCAGATACCACAAGGTAGAACTATATCATTAAATGCATTTAACAAAGTGTCAAGTTTGCGAACAAAACTTAAAATAGTTTCTTTTTCACAACCGTTTTACATTCAAGAGTTTACTTAATATTTCTTCAAAACTACGGTGCTCTTCAATAACTTCAAGATTGAGGGACTGATTACCTCATCTTTTGTATATAATTCTACATTCTTCAGATTATATCCTTGTATTGTACTGATAAAGCCACTGGATGGCGAAACGTCTTCAATAAAGATACATCTTGTCGGTACCGTATACCATTTATGTACAGTTCTCAAACTGTTCCAAAAAGGTTCAAACCATGTGATCATAAATTTATGAAATGAATATTATTAAACCGATTGTAAGTATGTACCAAAAATTAATGTAGGCAAAACAGATTAGACAAATACATGAGTGGGTGTGAGTTGAACTTGCTTAGCATGGGCCAGTAGGGCTACAGCAGTGCATCAGCTTCAGGATAAAGGGAGGGAGCCCTGTTATATGTGGCATTTTGCCAAGAAGGGGTGTTGGAAATGAATGGCTGTCCAGACGATTGGTATAAATTGCTGGCTGGACAAACACTGTAAAGATAATGCAGTCCCATTCATTGACAACTGGGACCACATCTATGGCAGAAATGACATGTATGCCAGGGATGGGGTTCACTTATCCAGGGTAGGTGTGGGTTTTCTCACTAGCTCAGTTGAGGATGTTATTAGGGCTTTAAACTAGGATTAGTTAGAGGTGTGGGTTTAGGAATGGAAAATAATAAGTGTCGAAATGTTGATTTAGTTTTGATATCATAAATCTTAACAATAACAATCATCACTAATTGTCGAAGCGTTAGATATAAAATTAATGAATTACGTTTGGTAGCATGTGCTGGGACCTTCGATGTCATTGCAATAACTGAAACATGGTATAATTTAAAGAGTCGGGATATGATTGCTGAGTGTCATATTCAAGGGTTTAAGTTGTTCCATGTAGATAGATATAACGGGAAAATTGGGGAGTTGCATTATATGTACGAGAAAATATAAATTGTTGCTTTAAAAAAGGAATAAAAATATATGGATTAGTAACAGAATCTGTGTGGGTAGAATTTCTAGGAAGTCAAGAAAAAATAATTTTAGGTGTAAAATATCGTCCTCCAGGCTTAGAAAACGTTAGAGGGAGACTTCTTTGGGATGAAATTGTTAGGGCTTCTAGACACTATAACGTAGTAATAATGAGGGATTGTAACTTTAGTTAAATTGACTGAACTTCCTTGACCGTCAATCTGGAGTCCAGTGACTTTCTGGAAATAGTACAAGACTGTTTTCTGATTCTTTGTGTAACTGAGCCTACCAGAGGTAATAATTTGCTTTACGTAGTCTCGTCAAATAAAGAAATCCTCGTAAGTAATCTGGAGATCACTGAAGAACTTGGCACAAATGATCACAAATCTGTTACCTTTAATATTGCCTGGGAGAACGAAAATAAGGATAATAAGGTAAAAGTCCACGATTTTCGTTGTGCAGATTATATTGGACTTGGGGAACACCTGTCTAATCTCGATTGGGATAATGTGGCTAATAATTTTATTGACGATGATCATACTAACGGTCACGAAGGGATCTGCATTTACGCGCTCAGAGTATATATATTCCCCAGAGAGAAGTTTGGTCAAATAGGAATGATCCCAGATGGATTAATAACAGACTAAAGCATCTATTAGGAGAGAAAAGATGAATTTATAGGCGCATCGAAAGAGGAGAGGTTAGCCTTTATTGACCAATACGTTCATTTTAAAGGATAAAAAGATAATAAAAAAAAGGGATTAGAAATGCTAAACGTAACTATGAAATTAAAGTTGTTAATGAATCAAAGACTAATCCAAAAGAGTTCTTTCAGGTGTATAGGACAAAAGTCAGGGAAAAAGTAGGATCGCTGAAAACTTGTGATGGAAAACTGACTGATAATGAACAGGAAATATGTTCTTTATTTAATTATTATTTCTTGTCAGTCTTTACATAAGAAGACTTTCATATTATCCCAGAAATTGACAATTATTCTGATCCAGAAGAAAACAAATTAAATAATATTACCGTCACGAGGAAAATAGTTATCAAGCAGGTAGATAAACTGAAGCAAAATAAATCCCAGGGACCCGATGAACTGTTTTCAAGGGTACTTAAGGAATGCAAGTTGGAACTTAGTCAACCATTAAAGAGCGTGATTAATGCTTCCCTCCAAATTAGTGTTGTGCCAGAGATGTGGAAGACGGCTTATGTAGTTCCTATATTTAAAATGAGGGGATAAGTACATTCCGTCAAATTACCGGCCAATAAGCCTGACATCTATAGCAGGCAAATTATTAGAATCTGTTATAATTGTAGTATGCAAAAGAATTGAATAGAAGGCTAAGAAACTTCTGCCTTGAAGAAATAAGGAAAGTAAGTGAAAGAGGAAAAGGCAAAATAAGCAAAGATTAGAAAGATATTTCAGAGCAAAAAAATGAAGAAGGGAGGAAACTTCTAAAGAATCTATATGGGGTGAAAACACTAACAACCGATAAGCTCTAACCTGGTATATTGCAAGTGGTAAAGGAACTATGTGATAACTTAGTAGGGATGAACAAGTGATCCCAATATACATTGGGAATATTGGAAGCACTTAACTATAGATCAGTATCGCTATTAAACTAAGGTACTGACAGAGGGAATAGTAAAGTTCTTAAAAAACAAAGCATATAAAAATATAACGAACATGGGTTTAGAGGCATAACTACCTTTCTCGAATAAAAAGAACTGTGTCACAGTAGTACATAAAAGCAAGAAGGGGTAACATAAAGGTAATATAATGGAAATATGAATATTTAGTGAAAGGAATGTTGAAGGTAATGTTAAATAATGAGGTATTAATTCGTAGAGACAAATACAGTTGTATGGACTCCATTGTTGAGGATATATCGCCCAATGTGTGGGAATTTCATACCATTACCACTCCAGGAGTCGGAGTGGTCATGGGTAACGAGCAGCATTCCCTAAGACCAATGCTGAAGCCTCTACTGTTCCTGATATATATAAAATGACTTGTCACAGTAAATTAACCCCCATGTATCACTGTGTGCAGATGACGTTAAATTAACGAGGAGGATAACTGGAGGGGTCAGTAAGGAACTCCAGGAATACTTGAACACGCAGCCAGCATGATCAAGAAGGTGACTGCTTGAATTCAATCCTAATAAGTGGGAAGTCATGAAAATAAAGTAAGACAGGCCACTGAATACAACCTAAGGGAAGAAAACTCTGCAGACAAAAAAAGTAAAAGATCAGGGACTACACCGAGCATATTACCAGAAGTAAATGTTTACAAAATTAGTTTAAGCAAAACTAGCTAACCTTTGCACCCCTTCCAGTAGGTGGATAGGGAACATGGGCGAATGGGATGGAGATGTAAACGAGAAGGTTGAATAGGGAGGTGGATGAGAGGGATGGGTGAAAAGGTACAGGGTTGCTTGGATAAGGCAGTGTATGGGATGGATGGATAAATTGACGTATAGAAGCTACAAGTGAGAAGGGAGATTAGAGGAATGGAAAGAAGGGGAGGGATTAGTTGTGAGGTGGATGATGAGAAAAAAATAGGTAGGAAAGGGGAAGATGGGTGGAGAGGTGGAGGAAGAGAATCATCGATGAGGTAGGTACGAGGGATGGAAGGGGCGGGAAGGATGAGATGGGTAGGAGAAATGGAGGACAGGAGGGATGGATGAGGAGAAGGAAGGGATGAATGGATGAGGTGGGTAGCAGAAATGAGTAGGAAGGAGGGATGGACGAGGTGTATTTGCTCACACACAAGCCTCCACGAGCATGATAAAGTTGATTTGTCGAATATAATTTTAGATTCTCCAAAAGAAGTTTAACAAATATTGTCAGAAATCAACTATCAATCAAGTCTGAAGACTGAAGAACAGTACAAATTGGAACAGATCAATTGTCCATTATAATAAAATGTGTTAAGCATATTTATGGAAAATGTAACAAGGTCAGCTGTAAGTACCTCTATCAGTATGGTTTGTATAGAGATGCCAACTATATCAAATGTAAAGTGTGTGGACTGAGATAGGACCATACACTGGAACATATCTTGAGAGTAACTAAACATTCAACCTTTCAGAGACACCTCCATGCGAACTATGCAAGAGATGGCAAAACACCTCACTGTTAATAATAATAATTAATATTATTATTGTTATTATTATTATTATAATTATTATTATTATATTAAAAAAGAAACGTTAAATCCACTAGGGTCATAAGTGCTGAACTATTAAGGATAAGATATCTGAAATCTTGAGTGTGTATTCACATTTTGCGTCGACCATTTGAATAATATTTTATAAGAGAATGCAACCTAATAATGATTAATGTTTTAGTGTTAAGAAGATACCTAAATGTTTTTCAGATTGCTTCTTCTTATTGTGTTCTGTTTATTAGCTATATGAGAAATATAATACAACAATTTATATATATATATATATATATATATATATATATATATATATATATATATATATAATATATATATATATATATATATATAATATATATATATATATATATATATATATATATATATATATATATATGTCGTGCCGATTAGGTAAAACTTGATTTTGGCTTAAATAGCAACGCTCTTCTTGCCATATAAGACAAGTGAAAATTTGTGTATGCAATATATATATATATATATATATATATATATATATATATATATATATACCCACCGAGGCAGGGTGACTCAAAAAGAATGAAAATCCCCAAAAGAAAATACTTTCATCATCATTCAACACTTTCACCTCACTCATACATAATCACTGTCTTTGCAGAGGCGCTCAGATACTACAGATGCTACTGATTTGTGGCCTCTTTGACCTTATCTTATCTACTTCTGAAGCTGTGTTAGGAGTTAGACTGTCTCCAACTTGAAATTAAAAAAAAATATTTTCTTACATCATTACGACTCATATGTTTTCGGGAAAAATTATTAATTAGTATTAATATTAATATTATTAATTACGAGAAAAGTTTGCGACCACAGTCAGCCTCAGAGATAGTAATCCATGAGTTAAAAGACCCTGCCACGTGGAGGCCAGTGGTTCATCTTTCTCGTCCCTCCCCCCACTCTCTACTACCTTGGGGCTTCCTAAGATATTATCCTATTCCCACTTTTCACATCCCCTCTTTCTATTGCCTTCTCTCTGCTTATCTTTTGGGTCATGTGTCCAGGTCTCCAGCCGTGGGCCCCCGGATGTCAACCCTTCGACACTCCCCACTTCCAGTGTTTTGGTGCTTCCCCTAGTTACATCTGTCTCCTCAGATGAACGTCCTCACTTCCCCAAGTTAGCGGTTTTTGGCCATTTCTGGTGATCTTTTTGGGTGCAAACTTGGTCTTTTCTAGCTGGTCTAGTCAGATGCGTTCACAATCAGGAGTCGCCATAATCAGGAGTGGTCATAGTCTGGAATGGTTACAAATTCTGTCATAGTCAGGAATGGTTATAGATGATGTGTGGTTAGAGGTGTGGTCATTGTGTGTGTGTGTTTGGTGCTTTTCCTAGTTCCGTGTCTCCAGAAGTCCATCTGTGTCCCCTCAGATGAACTCCTTTCCTCACTACCCAGGTGTTGCCATTGTGAGGCCAGGTCATAGTGAGGTGTGGGCCTAGTGAGGTGAGGTCGTAGTTAGACGAGATCATAGTCAGGTGTGGTCATAGTCAGGCAGGGTCGTAATCAAGTGGGGTCATAGTCAGGTGTGGGCATAGTGAGGTGAGGTCATAGTCGGGTTTGGTCATAAGTCATGTATTTGTGTTGTGTGTTGCGCCCGCGTGTTTGCTTTCCCTAGTTCTGTGTCTCCAGAAGTTCATCTGTGTCCGCTCAGCTGTCATCTCACTCTGCTGTCTTCTCTCTCACATTCTTGTCATCTCTCTCTCATCTCTTACTACTCAATAATCTTATCTCCCTCATCCTCTTATTAGCTCACTGAACCAAATTGTGATTGCAGGTTCAGCGGGTGTTGGCCCCTCTCCAGTGACCTTGCTGGATGGAAACTTAGTCTTGTCTAGCTGGTCTACTGCCGAGACTGTCCAGGTGGGTGGAATTACAGGAGGGGACACAGAAAACTGCGTCCTGTAATTACACCCACTAAGACAGCCACGAACAGTAGACGAGACTAAGCTGCCACCCAACTCGACCACCAAGGTGAGGTTACTCAGTGAAAATCTCGGACTTCTATTTATGTTTCATGACGTGCTTAAATTATTTTTTTTTTCTACTTACATACCTGTATAATTGTTTGTGAACGTTTTATTTTGTGTAAATTTCTGTCAGTAATTCCGATCTGTTTCTTCCTACCAAGAAATCTGCAGAAAAAAGGTATCAGACTTCTTTTTTGTTGTGATTTGTCATTTGTTTTAAGCAAGACACTCAAATGTCCACAAATAAGCATATATGTACACTCACAGATATTTATGTACCTCCGCACACACACACACACACACCAAAGACTGCAAGCCTCACTCAAAGAAAAAGATTTTGGGGTGAGTATAATACCGAGCACATCTCCTGAGGCACACATCAATCAGATAACTGCTGCAGCATACGGGCGGCTGGCAAACCTAAGAATAGCGTTCCAATACCTCACTAAGGAATCATTCAAGACTCTGTATACCATATACGTCAGGCCCATACTGGAGTATGCAGCACCGGTTTGGAACCCACACCTGGTCAAGCACGTCAAGAAATTAGAGAAAGTGCAAAGGTTTGCAACAAGACTAGTCCCAGAGCTAAGGGGATTGTCCTACGAAGAAAGGTTAAGGGAAATCGGCCTGACGACACTAGAGGACAGGAGGGTTAGGGGAGACATGATAACGACATATAAAATACTGCGAGGAATAGATAAGGTGGACAGAGACAAGATGTTCCAGAGAGGGGACACAGAAACAAGGGGTCATAATTGGAAGTTGAAGACTCCTATGAGTCAAAGGGATGTTAGGAAGTATTTCTTCAGTCATAGAGTTGTCAGGAAGTGGAATAGCTTAGAAAGCGACATAGTGGAGGCAGGAACCATACATAGTTTTAAGACTAGGTTTGATAAAGCTCATGGAGCAGGGAGAGAGAGGACCTAGTAGCAATCAGTGAAGAGGCGGGGCCAGGAGCTATGACTCGACCCCTGCAACCACAAATAGGTGAGTACACATACACATATGCGCACAAATGAACTACAACACTCACAAT
Organism: Cherax destructor; assembly: GCA_009830355.1. Classification (NCBI taxonomy): domain Eukaryota; kingdom Metazoa; phylum Arthropoda; class Malacostraca; order Decapoda; family Parastacidae; genus Cherax; species Cherax destructor. The sequence continues at coordinate 78,066 of WNWK01008233.1, read as the reverse complement.
TCATTCGTTCCACTCTAGCATGTATGCAAACTCAAATTCCCAAGCACATGTACAGTATTTCATATTAATATTGGTGACAGATGGACTTGTTGGGTCAATGAAACAAGCTGTCCACTCTTAGGTAGCAAATTAAGTTATGATCTATCTTAATCCAGAATTTGTATATAATATTTGTGTTGCTGCATAAATGTTTTACAGAAAACTTAAGTACACTATAAAATAAAAATCACTAGATTATAAAAATATGTGGCGTTCTTGAATGCAACCTGGCCAGGACGCCTCTTTGTTTATTTTTCCAATACTGTTTTATGTACTGTTATGTGTGGACGTTAGTGTAACACCATTAATGTTGTGGTCTGGTCTGGGAAGCTGAAGCAACCACCCCAGAATTCATCAACAGGTAAACCCACTTCAGCTGAATATATGGTAAGATATTTAACACCATGAACGGTGTGATCCACTATATTGTATTTAATGCAGTCTCATTGTTTATCATATAAACTCAATATGGTCTAAGTAGATTGCGGCCTAGATGCCCATCGTGCAATCCATATTAATTAAATACAACATCATTACATTTATGAATATTCACTCACTTACATTGAAACATATATGTGAACAGTATTTAGATAAAGGTAGGGAAGTTTTCATTAAATTTATGGATTTAGAAAAGGCATATGATAGAGTGGATAGGGGAGCAATGTGGCAGATGTTGCAAATGTATGGAATAGGTAGTAAGTTACTAAATGCTGTAAAGAGTTGCTTGTTGGGCTAGTACACCAAACAGAGAGTAGAATGAAATTAGCTTAGAGGCGTCCACACCACCGTATGTCCTTGGATGGCGGGTACAACATCTAGCTTTGCTGGATGCGCCATTTTTAAAGATTGTGTGGTCTAGTGGTCTAAAGTGTCAGGTGTTTTCGCTCACCATGAGGCGGGCCAAAGCAGCATGGGTTCTACTCCTTGGCTAGTCGCAGTGTTGTTATTGATCAATATCACTCGTTCGTGGGTACAATAATATATATATATATATATATATATATATATATATATATATATATATATATATATATATATATATATATATATATATATATATATATATATATGGAAGGAGAAGAGGGAATATAAATGTGTAAATTCAAGGATTATATGGATTAAAATAAGGGTCGGATGCGAAAAGGGGGTCATAATAAGCGTGTATGCACCTGGAGAAGAGAGGAGTGTAGAGGAGAGAGAGAGATTTTGGGAGATGTTGAGCGAATGTATAGGAACTCTTGAACCAAGTGAGAGAGTAATTGTGGTAGGGGACCTAAATGCTAAAGTAGGAGAAACATGTAGAGAGGGTGTGATAGGTAAGTTTGGGGTGCCAGGTGTAAATGATAATGGGAGCCCTTTGATTGAACTTTGTATAGAAAGGGGTTTAGTTATAGGTAATACATATTTTAAGAAAAAGAGGATAAATAAGTATACAAGATATGATGTAGGGCGTAATGACAGTAGTTTGTTGGACTATGTATTGGTAGATAAAAGAGTATATGGAGAGAAAAAGAGAGGTTAAGAGAGTGGTGAAGCAATGTGAAAAGAGAGCAAATGAGAGAGTGGGTGAGATGTTATCAACAATTTTTGTTGAAAATAAGAACAAGTTTTGGAGTGAGATTAATAAGTTGAGGAAGCTTAGGGAACAAATGGATTTGGCAGTTAAAAAGTAGGAGAGGAGAGTTATTAAATGGAGAGTTAGAGGTATCGGGAAGATGGAGGGAATATTTTGAGGAGTTGTTAAATGTTGATGAAGATAGGGAAGCTGTGATTTCGTGTATAGGGCAAGGAGGAATAACATCTTGTAGGAGTGTGGAAGAGCCAGTTGTGAGTGTGGGGGAAGTTCGTGAGGCAGTGGGTAGAATGAAAGGGGGTAAGGCAGCTGGGATTGATAAAGATAGAAATGTTAAAAGCAGGTGGGGATATAGTTTTGGAGTGGTTAGTGCTATTATTTAATAAATGTATGGAAGAGGGTAAGGTACCTAGGGACTGGCAGAGAGCGTGTATTGTTCCTTTGTATAAAGGCAAAGGGGACAAAAGAGAGTGCAAAAATTATAGGGGAATAAGTCTGTTGAGTGTACCTGGTAAAGTGTATGGTAGAGTTATTATTGAAAGAATTAAGAGTAAGACAGAAAGCAGGATAGCAGATGAACAAGGGGGCTTTAGGAAAGGTAGGGGGTGTGTAGACCAAGTGTTTACAGTGAAACATATAGGTGAACAGTATTTGGATAAGGGTAAAGAGGATTTGGAAAAGGCGTATGATAGGGGGGCAATGTGGCAGATGTTGCAGGTGTATGGAATAGGAGGTACATTACTGAAAGCAGTGAAGAGTTTTTATGAGGATAGTGAGGCTCAAGTTAGAGTGTGTAGGAGGGAGGGGGACTATTTCCCAGTAAAAGTGGGCCTTAGACAAGGATGTGTGATGTCACCGTGGTTGTTCAATATATTTATAGATGGGGTTGTAAGAGAAGTGAATGCGAGGGTCTTGGCAAGAGGTGTGGGGTTAAAAGATAAAGAATCAAATACAAAGTGGGAGTTGTCACAGTTGCTTTTTGCTGATGACACTGTGCTTTTGGGAGATTCTGAAGAGAAGTTGCAGAGGTTGGTGGATGAATTTGGTAGGGTGTGTAAAAGAAGAAAATTGAAAGTGAATATAGGAAAGAGTAAGGTGATGAGGATAACAAAAAGATTAGGTGACGAAAGATTGGATATCAGATTGGAGGGAGAGAGTATGGAGGAGGTGAATGTATTCAGATATTTAGGAGTGGACATGTCAGCAGATGGGTCTATGAAGGATGAGGTGAATCATAGAATTGATGAGGGAAAAAGGGTGAGTGGAGCACTTCGGAGTCTGTGGAGACAAAGAACTTTGTCCATGGAAGTAAAGAAGGGAATGTATGAGAGTATAGTTATACCAACACTCTTATATGGGTGTGAAGCATGGGTGATGAATGTTGCAACGAGGAGAAGGCTGGAGGTAGTGGAGATGTCATGTCTGAGGTCAATGTGTGGTGTGAATATAATGCAGAGAATTCGGAGTTTGGAAATTAGGAGGAGGTGCGGGATTACAAAAACTATTATCCAGAGAGCTGAGGAGGGGTTGTTGAGGTGGTTCGGACATGTAGAGAGAATGGAGCGAGACAGAATAACTTCGAGAGTGTATAAATCTGTTGTGGAGGGAAGGCGGGGTAGGGGTCGGCCTAGGAAAGGTTGGAGGGAGGGGGTAAAGAAAGTTTTGTGTGCGAGGGGCTTGGACTTCCAGCAAGCATGTGTGAGCGTATTTGATAGGAGTGATTGGAGACAAATGGTTTTTAATACTTGACGTGCTGTTGGAGTGTGAGCAAAGTAACATTTATGAAGGGATTCAGGGAAACCAGCAAGCCGGACTTGAGTCCTGGAGATGGGAAGTACAGTGTCTGCACTCTGAAGGAGGGGTGTTAATGTTGCAGTTTTATAACTGTAGTGTAAAGCACCCTCTGGCAAGACAGTGATGGAGTGAATGATGATGAAAGTTTTTCTTTTCGGGCCACCCTGCCTTGGTGGGAATCGGCCGATGTGTTATTAAAAAAAAAAAAAAAAAAAAATATATATATATATATATATATATATATATATATATATATATATATATATATATATATATATATATATATATATATATATTTATATATATATATATGTGTGTGTGTGTGTGTATATATATGCCAACTCTGCCAGAGACAGGCTGTGGGCACCCCTCTCTGTGGTTTTGGCACAATATCTTCCAATTAAGAACACCTACCAGGATTATCATCAACAGGCTGGTGTGTGAATACCTGCAGCTCGTTTTAGTAAGTAAGTAAGTAAGTAAGTTTATTCAGGTATACACAAATACAGTTACATAGATTATCATACATAGCAGCATATGTGTAGAGAACCCAGGATAACCCAAAAAGTCAGACAGAGTGACTTATTTCCATTGGGGTTAATTACGGGGCAAGAAGACTTAAGAAAAGTGTTGTGTATGTGAAGTCAGTGAGAGAGGATACATAACGGGTAGTGGGGTCTGTGAGGGAAGGTGGGCCAAATGGAGGAGGTCGACACACACCCAGAGAAGACACTGCTAAGAAGAGATACTTAGTCCTCACCACCAACTCCATTTCCAAACACGTTTCCAACATTTTTTCCAATACCTCATTCCGAGTATCCACCTGCACATCCACCACCATCAAGGACATTACCAGTAACATACAGGACAAGCTTCAATCCACTGCAGGGGTATACACAATCCCTTGTAATGACTGCAGCAAATTATACGTCGGCGAAACATCCAGAGACCTCCAAACACGTATTTCAGAACACCAGTACGCAGGCAGATCTGACGACTCAAGGAATGCCTGTGTTCAACACCGAAATTTACACAACCATTTAATCAACTACAGAAACGCAAGACTCATCGCCAGAGAAGACAACACTCAATACCGAAGAATCATAGAATCATCAGTTATCTGCATTTCCAACAACTTCAACCAGAACAACGGCTTCTACAACATAGCTGAACCTATTGCCAAGAAACTTCTTCGTCGCTTTCCCACATGAGAACTTAAGAATGGAACACTGCAAAAGGTTTACACAGATACTTGTCCAACCTCTTTTTAAAGCTTCCCAAGGTTTAAGACTCCATCACACTAATCTAAAGATTGTCACATGCAGCATTCTCCACCTGACTCAGCATTCTCCATGTCACATACAAGGCTATAAATTATTCCACACTGATAGGGTCAACAGGAAGGGTGGTGGAGTAGCGATGTATGTCAGAGACAATTTAAATTGTTGTGTTAGACATGATGTAAAATTAGAAGCGTCAGCCACTGAATCTGTTTGGTTACAGCTTCTTGAGGGCCGTGTAAAACTTATCTTGGGTGTGATTTACAGGCCCCCAAATCTTGATAGGGAGTGCAGTAAACTTCTATGGGATGAAATTCGTAAGGCATCTACATATGAAAATGTTGTGCTAATGGGAGATTTCAACTTTAGACAAATTGACTGGAGCAATTTGACAGGAAATTTAGAGTCAAGTGACTTTCTTGATACGATTCAGGATTGTTTTTTGAAACAGTTGGTGACAGAACCAACTAGAGGAAATAACCTGCTAGACTTGGTTCTTGCCAGCAGGGAATCGTTAATTAATAATCTTGAGGTTAATGATGAGCTTGGGGAAAGTGATCACAAATCACTCAGTTTTAATATATCATGGAATTACCCTAATAATGGCAATCAAGTCTCTGTCCCTGACTTCCGCCTGGCTGATTTCATAGGACTGAAAAATTACCTGGGTGGGCTGAACTGGAATGACCTGACAGTGGGTCAGGTAGGTGGTGATTGCCAATATGACGTTTTCCAGAGAATAGTTCTAGCTGCTCAGACAACTTATGTTCCTAATAGAGAAATCAGATCAAACAAAAATGATCCTAAGTGGATGAACAATAGATTAAAACATCTCATTGGTCAAAAGAGAGGCATATATAGGCGAATCAAAAGAGGAGAGGGGCAATTAAGTAATCAATCTATTCAGTTAAAGAGAGAAATAAAAAAGGGAATAAGAAAAGCAAAAAGAGACTATGAGATTAAAGTTGCAAGAGAATCGAAAACTAACCCAAAAGGATTTTTTCAGGTATACAGAAGTAAGATTAGGGACAAGATAGGCCCACTCAAAAGTTACTCAGGTCAGCTCACCGTCAGTGATAAGGAAATGTGTAGAATTTTTAACACTTACTTCCTCTCAGTTTTTACACAGGAAGATACTAGCGATATTCCAGAAATAATAAATTATGTAGAACAGGACGATAGTAAACTATACACGATTAGGGTCACAAGTGACATGGTCCTTAGACAAATAGATAAATTAAAACCTAACAAATCCCCAGGCCCTGATGAACTGTATGCAAGGGTTCTAAAGGAATGTAAAGAGGAGCTTAGCAAACCTATGGCTAATCTTTTCAACATATCACTGCAAACTGGCATGGTGCCAGATAAGTGGAAAATTGCAAATATAATACCTATTTTCAAAGCAGGAGACAGGTCCTTAGCTTCGAACTATAGACCAATAAGCCTAACCTCCATAGTGGGAAAATTTATGGAATCAATAATAGCCGAGGCAATTCGTAGCCATCTTGAAAAGCATAAATTAATCAATGAATCTCAGCATGGTTTTACAAAAGGGCGTTCCTGCCTTACAAATTTAATAACTTTTTTCACTAAGGTATTTGAGGAGGTAGATCATGGTAATGAATATGATATTGTGTATATGGACTTCAGTAAGGCTTTTGATAGAGTCCCACATCAGAGACTATTGAGGAAAATTAAGGTACACGGAATAGGAGGAGAATTTTTTTCCTGGATAGAGGCATGGTTGACAAATAGGCAGCAGAGAGTTTGCATAAATGGGGAGAAATCAGAGTGGGGAAGTGTCACAAGCGGTGTTCCACAGGGGTCAGTATTGGGCCCCTTGTTGTTCACAATCTACATAAACGACATAGATGAGGGAATAAATAGCGACATAAGCAAGTTTGCCGATGACACCAAAATAGGCCGTCCAATTCATTCAAATGAGGACATTAGAGCACTCCAGGAAGATTTGAATAGACTGATGCAGTGGTCGGAGAAGTGGCAGATGCAGTTTAATATAGATAAATGCAAAGTTTTAAATATTGGACAGGACAATAACCATGCCACATATAAACTAAATAATGTAGATCTTAATACTACTGACTGCGAAAAGGATTTAGGAGTTCTGGTTAGCAGTAATCTAAAACCAAGACAGCAGTGCATAAGTGTTCGCAATAAAGCGAACAGAATCCTTGGCTTCATATCAAGAAGCATAAATAATAGGGTATAGATGAATGGTTCAGAGAACCGACAAGTTATAAATTAGACACATATGCAACATTTGGGTATCTTTATTGAGGAAACGTTTCGCCACACAGTGGCTTCATCAGTCCAATACAAAGTAGAAAGGTGAGGGACTGATTACCTCAAAACTCCAACTCTCCTTACACCTTTCTACTTTGTATTGGACTGATGAAGCCACTGTGTGGCGAAACGTTTCCTCAATAAAGATACCCAAATGTTGCATATGTGTCTAATTTATATAAATAATAGGAGTCCTCAGGTTGTTCTTCAACTCTATATATCCTTGGTTAGGCCTCATCTAGATTATGCTGCACAGTTTTGGTCACCGTATTACAGAATGGATATAAATGCTCTGGAAAACGTACAAAGGAGGATGACTAAGTTGATTCCATGTATCAGAAATCTTCCCTATGAGGATAGACTGAGGGCCCTGAATCTGCACTCTCTAGAAAGGCGTAGAATTAGGGGGGATATGATTGAGGTGTATAAATGGAAAACAGGAATAAATAAAGGTGATGTAAATAGCGTGCTAAAAATATCTAGTATTGACAGGACTCGCAGCAATGGCTTTAAGTTGGATAAATTCAGATTCAGGAAGGATATAGGAAAGCATTGGTTTGGTAATAGAGTTGTCGATGAGTAGAACAAACTCCCGAGTACAGTTATAGAGGCTAAAACGTTGTGTAGTTTTAAAAATAGGCTAGATAAATATATGAGTGAGTGCGGGTGGGTGTGAGTTGGACCTGACTAGTTTGTTTCGCCAACGTATAATCCACGGCAGGGGTATACACAATCCCTTGTAATGGCTGCAGCAAATTATACGTTGGCGAAACATCCAGAGACCTCCAAACACGCATTTCAGAACACCAGTACGCAGGCAGATCTGACGACTCAAGAAATGCCTGTGTTCAACACCGAAATTTACACAACCATTTAATCAACTACAGAAACGCAAGACTCATCGCCAGAGAAGACAACACGCAATACCGAAGAATCCTGGAATCATCACTTATCTGTATATCCAACAACTTCAACCAGAACAACGGCTTCTACAACATAGCTGAACCTATTGCCAAGAAACTTCTTCAACGCTATCCCACCTAGAACTCAAGAATGGTACACTGCAGGTCCTTTAAGTCACACAAGGTTTTTAACTATCACACTACCTTTAAGACTGTCACATGCAGCTTTCTCCACCTGACCCAGCATTCTCCACCTGACCCAGCATTCTCCACCTGACCCAGCATTCTCCACCTGACTATACCCTATATATAGTCATGTTACTCATTTTCCAGGTAGATCTGTCTGTGACTCGATAAAGCCCGCTGCGTGGGCGAAACGTTGTCAATAAAGGATCACATTATACTGCTTATGTGTATATTTTTCCAGGATTCGTAGTAATCCTCCTGTTGTGAATCCCCAAGTCAAGAAAGGAACCTGGACAGTGGCTGGAATGCATGGGACAAAGTTAAGGATCAAGAGGACGGATGGAGACGTAGAAACAACGAAGACCCAGGAGAATACACACACAACCCGCACATATAAAAGAGAGGAGCTTACGACGACGTTTCGGCCCGACTTGGACCATTTACAAAGTCACACTAACACACAGAGACAGAGGAAGGGTATTTATAGGCAGGCAGACAGGGGTTGTGTGTGTATTGTTCCAGTCACGGTATTGTGCCTTTTTTGTTACCCAGGAGAATGTTGTGGAAACATCGAACCCATTCTCCGTCCTACCCGATGAATGTGAGTCGACTACTAGGATCATCACCACGAACGACACAAAGGAAGGTAAGAACATTGTTCATGTTGGGGATAGTCAGATTAGGTACATGGATAGGGCCTTCTGCTTGAAAGATAGAAGTAGGAGACAGAGGGTTTGTTTTCCTGGGGCTGGGATGGAGGATATTGTTAGCCGTCTGGACGACATCATGAGAGGTAATGGGAGCAATCCTATTATCTGTCTCAGTGCTGGAGGCAACGATGTTGGCAGACGTAGGAGTGAGGACCTGACTAGCAGGTATAGGTCAGCAATAGACATAATTTAAGGTTGCTGCTTACCATAACCCCCAAGTCCTTTTCGCAATCTGTATGGCTAAGTTCTACGTTATTTAACTTGTAAGTGCTTGGGTTATGGACACTCCCAAGCTTCATAACCTTGCATTTATCTACATTGAACTGCATCTGCCACTTTTCTGACCACGAATTGAGTCTGTCTAAATCCTCCTGAAGTTCCCTGACATCTACGTTTGAATCAATTATCCAACCTATCTTCGTGTCATCGGCGAATTTGCTCATATCACTAGTAATTCCCTCATCAAGGTCATTGATATACATTATAAACAACAACGGGCCTAAGACTGATCCCTGTGGAACACCACTTGTTACAGATCCCCACTCGGATTTAACCCCATTTATGCACACACTCTTCTTCCTATTGGTGAGCCATGACTCGATCCATGACAGCACTTTTCCCCCAATGCCATGAGCTGCCACTTTCTTTAACAGTCTCTGGTGCGGTGCTCTATCAAAAGCCTTACTAAAGTCTAAATAAACAATATCGAATTCTTTATCGTGATCAACAGCCTCAAAAGCTTTACTGAAGAAGGTTAATAAATTAGATAGGCAGGAACGGCCCCTCGTGAATCCATGCTGAGAATCATTAATCAAATTATGGTTATCTAGATGGCTTCTAATAATATCAGCTATAATTGACTAGTAATTTGCCAACAATTGAGGTCAGGCTTATTGGGCGGTAATTTGACGGTAGTGACTTGTCCCCTGCTTTAAAATAGGAATTACATTAGCCATCTTCCACATATCAGACACTATACCTGTTTGAAGAGATAAATTAAAAATGTTAGTTATTGGTTCACAGAGTTCTAATTTGCATTCCTTAAGAACCCTTGCAAAAAGCTCATCAGGACCCGGCGATTTATTTTGTTTCAGTCGGTCTACTTGTTTCATAACCATTTCACTAGTGACTGTGATATTACATAATTTATCTTCTTCAGGGTCACTATAAAAATTAATTACTGGGATATTATTAGTGTCTTCCTGTGTGAAAACCGAGAGAAAATAATTATTAAAAAAAGAACACATATCATTCTCCTTGTCAGTAAGATGCCCAGAGTTATTTTTAAGGGGACCTATCTTGTCTCTAACTTTTGTTCAATAAACCTGGAAAAAACTTTTGGGGTTAGTCTTTGAATCCCTAGCAACTTTAATTTCATAGTCCCGTTTAGCTTTTCTTATCCCCTTTTTAACGTCCCTCTTAATGTCAGTATACTGATTTATAAGATGACCCTCACCTCTTTTTATGCGCCTATGGGGTTAGTCTTTGAATCCCTAGCAACTTTAATTTCATAGTCCCGTTTAGCTTTTCTTATCCCCTTTTTAACGTCTCTCTTAATGTCAGTGTACTGATTTATAAGATGACCCTCACCTCCTTTTATGCGCCTATAAATTCCTTTCTTCTGCCCTAAAAGATATTTGAGCCTATTATTCATTCATTTTGGGTCATTCCTACTTGATCTAATTTCTTTATATGTGATAAATGTTCTTTGGGCAGCCTGTATAGTGTTAAGAATGCTGTCATACTGATAGCTCTCTTCGTTACCCCAGTCCACAGATGATAAGTATTCCCTAAGCCCATTGTAATCTGCTAAGCGAAAGTCTGGGACCGTTACTGAATTATCCCTACTATCATACAACCATTCAATGCTGAAGGTAATTGACTTGTGGTCGTTTGTTCCGAGTTCCTCTGTAATTTCTAAATTATTAACAAGGGTTTCCTTGTTTGCCAGAACCAAGTCAAGTAGGTTATTTCCCCTTGTAGGTTCTGTCACAAACTGCTTCAAAAACAATCCTGAACTACTTCTAAAAAGTCGTTAGATTCTAAATTCCCTGTCAAGAAATTCCAATCAATTTGACTAAAGTTAAAGTCCCCTAGAATTACTACGTTATCGTGCCTTGTGGCCTTAACAATTTCCTCCCAAAATAATCTCCCTTGTTCCCTATCTAAGTTTGGAGGACGGTAAATCACGCCTAAAATCAATTTTTTCACACCCCTCTGAAAATTCTATCCAGACAGACTCTGTATGTATTATTTCAGACTTTATACCCGTTTTTATGCAACAATTTAAATAATCACCGACATAGAGTGCCACCCCACCCCTTTCCCGATACTTCTGTCTACTTGGAACAATTTAAAATCCTGAATGTGACATTCAGCAGGCAAGTCCCGATTTTTCGAATTAAACCACGTCTCAGTTATGGCAAATACATCAATGTTACCTGCACTAGCAACTAATCTCAACTCGTCCATTTTATTCCTAGCACTACGACAATTACTAATATATATATTTAAAGACCCTCCTTTCTCTTTACCCTTCCTGCTCATTTCTGTTTTTCCACTATACCTATTACTGTCCTTGTCATCTAGTGCCACTGGCTTTCCAGTATACACCTTATTCTGCCTATTACACCTCACTGCTTGTAGCCTCATTCCCCTCCACCACTCCAGCCACCTCACTCTCACTCCCAAACCTTCAGCCTCCTGATTTCCTCCTGGAGAAGCAGGACCTTTTCCTTCAACACTCCAACCTCAGATTTTAAAACACTACAAAGGCAAGCCATGGCTTTGTAACCCTCCACACTAATCCCCAAAGCAGCTCAAGATCCGTGACCTGTCGTGATTACTGACTACTGACTGACCACTGACCACAGACCTGACCACTGACCGCAGATCTGGTATGAGAAAAAAATATTCAAACACTTTCGGGAGAACCTTGATTTTTTCCTGATTTACCAAACTGCAGCAGGCAAGGATTCGACCCTACGACACATTATCCCGCCTCATGAGACAACACAACGTACCATATCACCTTACCACTGAGCCAGCGATCCTACAAATATCACGCATCCAGCAGCATGTGAAATGGTACGTTGTGTTGTCTCTTGAGGTGGGACAATGTGTCGTAGGGTCGAATCCTGGCTTGCCGCAGTTTGGTAAATTATTAAAAAAACTTGTTTCGTGATTTCATTGATATATATATATATATATATATATATATATATATATATATATATATATATATATATATATATATATATATATATATATATATATATTCACTGACGACTGTTAATGCATTAACAGAAGAATAGATGGACGCTGTATCGAACTGTGACCCTGGTTGTAGAGGTCCACTGCTTTGCCCCTGAACTAAGAGGCTTTCAATAAGAAGATTTCGGAAGCAGAACTTGCGTTCATGTTTTCCATGAGGGAAACATCTGTGACCCAACTGTCACTTCTCACAACCCCACAAGCTTTCGCAGGTTAACCTATTCTCACTTCCTGAAAACCATGTAGTCTATAAACTCAATATATGCCTGGTGATCGACCCGTTTCCCTGGTGGTAGCAGGTTCAATGTTGCTAGCATCATCGTAAATCTCTGAAACAAGCTCTCTAACTTATACGAAGGTTAATCTAAAAGATAAAGTAACGAATGAATCCCTGTTTCATGCATAAACAACAAATTTTCGTATATCGTTATTTTGTTGGTTGCTGATACGTGAATGTAATTGTTCTTCTCTGCCTCAACCATTGTATGGAACCCACTACCTTACTGCATTTCTCCTCACACTCTTATGCAGCACTCTTGTTAGAACCATTGTATGGAAACCATTAACACCCTGTGTCTCCCACGACACTTAAATGTCACAACCATTGTATATATCACACTACCACCCTGTGTCTCCCACGACACTTAAATGTCACAATATACCACACTACCACCCTATCTCCCACGACATTTATACAGTAGAACCTTTGTATTCGGATGCACCTTTATTCGTAAAATCCAGTATTTGGAAAAAAAATCGAGAAATACAAATACCGATTTTGTCAAATGTCACTATATTCAGAACGACACATGGTTTTGAACTCTTGTGATTCAATTGTTATTTTTTATATGACTGTCATATTTTTATTTTATTATTAAGATTAAGAATAGATGAAGAAAAACAAAAACAAAACAAAAGCTGTAAGAACCACCAATGAACTAAAAAAGGAATTTGGCATGTCAACATCTACTGTATTTTCTATTATAAAAAATAAAGGCGCAATAAAAAGTGTTAATGTGGCAACAGGAGTTTAAACCCTTGCAGGTTCATGAATAATTTCTTGCTTGTACATGTTATTTTACAAGTTTAATTAACTAATATTCTGACTTAAAAATGGCTTGTGAAGAGCAACTTTTGGGGTCTGGAACAAATTAATCCAATTCACATTATTTCCCATGGCAAAAATTGATCCAATATTCAGAAAATTCAATGTTCAAAACACTCTCAGCAAACAATTAATTCCAAATACAGAGGTTCCACTGTATGTCACAACCATTGTATATATACCACACATCCATCCTGTTTTTGTCTTAATCCATTCCACAACAATTGTTAGGACCGCGATGCCTCCTTCAATCTTCCCTGACGCTTCTATCCTACAATTATTGCATGGAACTTATTTCCACCCCAGTGTCTCTCATAGCACGTTTGATTGCCATTTAATAACAAACATGTGTAGAGTTACCTGGTGAACAGCTGGATTATTCAGTAAAATAAAGAAGAAAGGAACAACGTTGCGTCATCCATTCAGACTTACATAATGTTGCAACAACGTTAACCACTGGTCTACATCCACATAATCACAGCACACTAAATTACTGTACCAGAAATTACACAGCGACTGCTGCAAGTAACGAACTTGTTAAAAAACCGCTCTGGTTTCTACGCCAAAGATCACACACATGAGGCTACCGAGGTCACAATGTGCTGGTTCATTCGGAATATAAAGAAATGGAGAAAGAACTACGACAACCATCACGATGCGACACGAACCCCCCTGGATGCCCTAAATACAATCAGATTAGTAACGTGGTACACTGAAGTACTTGATACGACACACTATATCCGTGCACCATGTTCTGGCAGTGACAAGAACAATGGTGAATAGCTGTTTCTTAAATGATGCAAACGCGTCTAGTTCTTCAGACTTTCTGTTGCCTCTCTGCCAACCACGCCTGAATCCAGGAAGAAATTTCTCCTCCAATTCTACATGCCTCTGCTTTCCTCAGCAATCTCTTGATGTGGGACTCTATCAAAACCCTTGGAAATAAATGGTATAAAATACCGACACAATGAAAATATAAACACATACGCAGTATAATGTGATCCTTAATTGATCCTTACATCGACTCAAGGCTGAGGGACTGATTACCTCAAACTCCTGTTCCTCACCATTCTCCTTTGTATGGACTGATGAAGCCACTGTGTGGCGAAACGTTTACTCATTAAAAATTCCCAAGTGTTGCACATGTGTCTAATTTACCAAACATCCATATAAGCATGCCTCCTGACTAGCAAACCAGGTGCTAAGGGTTTAGCGATCAGGGGGCCCCGCCATTATACCACTACCTTGGTTCAACCAACCAGTCACAAGAAAGCTCACCAAAGCTGTGAAGCGATGTGGTACACTCGTGAAACAACTTTGGCAGACTTGCCTTCCCTGCTGGTCGCCACTGTTCACAGTGTCTTATGCTTGCATTTGCTTCATTGTACATAGCTATAAATACTGTACATTGGCTATAAATAATGAATACTTTAATTTATTCTCTGTTGCACGTGTAAAATTAAAAAAAATACAATTAAAATTATTTCTGTTAATTTTACAATGTGGGGTTTACATATTTTATGGTATTATTACATATTATAAAATACTTATTACAAGACGGCCACTAGTATGCCTAGGCATTTCGGGCAGACTAATACTAGGTCTTACTCTATATTGACACAGGATATGGATCATACTGGTATTAACGTTAGGTAATTGTAGTGATCAACTAGATTTACAAAACTGAGGTAGTTCAAAATATTTAAGAACTTAACAATTAGTCTATCTATTAATAGAAATGGTCTCGTTTTGGCATGATACAGTTTCTATATTGGAGTGTCTTAGGCAAACTTAAGACTAGCTTAAAAAGAATGAACCAATAACTGAATTCAGAATTTTATGTTTACAGTCATGTGTAAATTAAGGGGACACAGATATCAGTAAGTGTATTTTGCTTTGGATATGCGCAAGTTAAAGTAGTTTTCATGTGGTTAGTTACTGGTGGGGTGTGTAAGGCAGATAAGATGTTTTTTAACGGTGATTTTGAAAATGTAGGTTGTGTCTGCAGTCCTAGAGTTTTCAGGCAGGGAGTTCCAGATTTTAGGCCCTTTTATGCGCATTGAATTTTTGTAGAGATTTAGTCGGACACGGGGAATGTCAAAGAGATGTTTATGTCTGGTATTATGTCTATGGGTCCTGTCACAACTGTCAAGAAAGTGTTTTAGTTCAGGGTTAATATTGTAATTTATGGTTCTATAGATGTAGATTGCAGAGTAGTAAGTATGGATGTTCTGAACAGTGAGTAAGTTTAGGTCTTTGAAGAGTGGGGAAGGGGGTGTGCTGCCTAGCTTTGGATTGCGTGATAATTCTTACTGCGGCTTTTTGTTGGGTTATTATTGGCTTTAGGTGGGTAATTGCCGTTGATCCCCATGCACAAATGGCATATGTGAGGTAGGGATAGATGAGTGAATAGTATAGTGTGAGTAGGGCTGATTGTGGTACATAGTAACGTATCTTAGAGAGGATCCCCACAGTTTTGGACACTTTTTTATATGTTGGATATGAGTGCTGAATTTCAGGCTGCTGTCGAGGTGTAGATATGGCTTGCATACCTTGCTGCATTACTGCAAGGTATGGAGGCCGTATCTATACCTGTGTACGTAATACTGTCAGTGAGCTGACCTGATCAACTTTTAAGAGTACCTATCTTGTTAATAATCTTACTTATATATATCATAGAGATTCTTTTGGATTAATCCTAGAATCCCTTGAGACTTTAACTTCATAATCACTTTTGGCTTTAAGTGTTATTTTTGCTTATTTTTCCTTTTAATTTAATATATTGATTTCGTAGGTCCCCCCCCCCCTCTTCCCTTTTGACCTAAGAAATGTTTTAATCCATTGTTCATTCAGTCATGTCATACTGGCAGTTATCACCGACTACCTGACCAGTCAGGTCACACCAGCTCACCCCACACAGATAATTACTCATTGCTACGAAATTGGTTGTAATTATTAAGGTAATTCCGTAACATGTTGAAACTGAGTGATCTGTGATCGCTTCTCCCAAGTTCATCATTAACTTAAAGATTATTAATTAGTGATTCCCTGTTGACAAGACCCAAGTCAAGCAGGTTGTTTCCTCTAGTTGGTTCTGTCACAAAACTGTTTAAAAAAGCAATCCAGGACTGTATCAAAAAAGTCGCTAGACTAAAGATTTCCTGTCAAATTAATCCAATCAATTTGTCTAAAGTTAAAATCTCCCATTAACACAAAACTTTCGCAAATTAGATATTTTATAAATTTCGTCCCATAGAAGTTTACCGCGTTCCCTATCAAAGTTCGGAGTCCTGTAAATAACTCCCAAGATTAGCATTTCACGTCCCTCCAGAAACAGTAGCCAAACAGATTCAGTGTCCGTCGCTTCTAATTTTATATCTTGTCTAATGCAACAGTTTAAATTATCTCTGACATACATCGCTACTGAAGGCCATATACAAAGCAACAAATCATTCGGTGTAGAATTATTTATTTCTTTGTATGTGGTATTCAGAAGACATTTCTCTATCTTTCATGCTGAGTCAGCTCTGTTATAGCAATAATGTTTGTGCCTCTTGCTTGCACATGCAATTACTCTTAGCTCATCAATCTTTCTTTCGCTCTCTACTGTCTCTCTTTGTTGAGCAGTTCAGTTGCATTTTTTATTAACTTTATGATAAATAATGTCTTTTAAACATATCTTTGAGGTATCTTGGCAATTTTTGTCGCTTCCATCCCTTGTACTGTTACCTATTTATTTTCCACACGCATCCATACCCCTTTCTTCTATCAGTATAAAGTCGAAACAATTCAGCAACGGCCCCCTGGACAGAGTTAGCTAATGCTACTGGTCGTGTTCCAGAGAGATATATCATATTCCTTGCATGCATATTATCTTTCCTTTATAAATTGTGCCAATTTTCAATGAAGGGTATTGCAGGTTCTTTACAATACCTATCAATTCAGCAAGCTATGCCATTAACTCTAGGCATTCATTAATTGCAAACTCCTCTCCTAAGAAAAATGCTTCATATGATCGCGACCTAATTAGATTTATAGTTATCCTGTTTGTGCCCTACCAATATCATTTCCACAAGAGCACTGAGACAGATAATGGGCTTATTCACATTACCTGACGAGATATTATCCAACTTGTTGACAATGTCACCAACACCCGCTCCTGGGAAATAAACTCTGTCTCTTCTTTCTATCGCTACTACAGATGGCGTGGACATAATATTTTACCAGTGAGTCACTGACCACAAGGATATTCCTACCTTTATTAATAAAAGAGTTAGTGGTACCTCTATCCTCACTGACCATTGACGTACATTTCTCCTGGAGAACAGAGAACCGATTTCCTACCATCGAATCTGCTCTGTTAACCTTCCTCGCTTTGATGTTTCTTCATTTACTGGAACCTTCACCCACTTATAACGGCTATCAATCTGCTGCTCACTGCTGATAGACTGTTTTCTTTCATTAAACCTCAACCAACTCGCATTCATTGTTGTACTTATCCAGGTTAAAAGTTTCAGTTTCTTATTTTCCTCCTGGAGAAGTTGAAACTCCTTCAACACCTTGAACTCAGACTCTAAGACACCAAAGAAACAAGTCATGGTGATCTACGATACTCCAGACTACATCCTCAAAGCTGCTGAGGACAGGTACAACATCTCGTGATGACTGACCTCAGAGAACTGACAGCCTTGTGTTAGCCACACATGTGGACCACATAATACTATACTTAAAATACGTAAACTAGATTTTCAAATTGCTAGAAAGTAATGAAATTTTCATTGCAGAATTTGGATCTGTTGCTGAAAAACTTATTTTACCGGCGAAGGAATTATTTTATGTTAGGAGAATTGTTAATCCATTTAGCACAAAGAGATTGAGAGGGATTAATGTCGTTTGACTGAAGGCACCTTGACAAGCCTCGTTGATATCCTAGTTCAGTGTTTACACTTGAAGCAGTTTCTGAATACGTATATTGCAAGAGTAAAAGAAAGATGTGATAACGCCGATGATATATTGACTTATCAAGATGAAATGCGTTGTTCTTTTGAACGTACGTTCATACACACACTGACGATCACTTATACGATGAATAGCAGCATTGTGTATTCATACAATAAGTAATAATCATATACACTACTACGAAGAGTAACTGTAATGAGTAGAAACAACGCTTACTCTCGAGGTGAGTAGCAGGAGGTGAGTAGCAACACCTTTACTCATACTATAAGTAAGAATAACATTCAGTCACGCTATGAGTAACCGTAATGTTCTCTCAACGTTCCTTCACTCGGTGAACAACAGTGTCAAAGTTATATGACACGATGAGTAGCAATGATGTTCACTTCCGGGATGAGTAGCAATGATGTTCACTTCCGGGATGAGTAGCAATGATGTTCACTTCCGGGATGAGTAGCAATGATGTTCACTTCCGGGATGAGTAGCAATGATGTTCACTTCCGGGATGAGTAGCAATGATGTTCACTTCCGGGATGAGTAGCAATGATGTTCACTTCCGGGATGAGTAGCAATGATGTTCACTTCCGGGATGAGTAGCAATGATGTTCACTTCCGGGATGAGTAGCAATGATGTTCACTTCCGGGATGAGTAACAGTAACGCAAAATAGAATACTGTCTAACAGTGACGCTAACTGGAGATAAGTAACAGTAGCTCTTCATCATATGATGAGCAACATTAACGGTGAATCACACGGTGAGTAACAGTGACATTCCATCAGACGACGAATAACAGTAACGCTCTATCACACAGTAACAGTAACTATCAATTAACAGAAAAGTAACAGACACATTCAGCAAGACGGTAAACATCAGTAATGTGGACATAGACAACAGCAGTAATGTTCCATCATACGATGATTATCATCATACGATGATTATCATCATACAATGATTATCATCATACGATGATTATCATCATACGATGATTATCATCATACAATGATTATCATCATACTACCGTCCTGCCAGGTGACTGTGAAACAGAAACCTGAAACTGTTTTACATGATGGTAGGATTGCTGGTGTCTTTTTTCTGTCTCATAAACACGCTGGATAACAGGTATATCTAGCTACTTCTACTTACACTTTAGGTCACACTACACTGGCATACACATGCATATATATACATACACACATCTAGGTTTTTCTTCTTTTTCTTAATAGCTCTTGTTCTTTTTATTTTCTCTATTGTCCATGGGGAAGTGGAAAAGAATCTTTCATCCGTAAGCCATGCGTGTCGTATGAGGCGACTAAGATGCCGGGAGCAATGGGCTAGTAACCCCTTCTCCTGTACAAATCTACTAAAAACGAGAAGAAGAAAAACTTTATAAAATTGGGTTGTCTGAATGTGCGTGGATGTAGTGCGGATGATAAGAAAGAGATGATTGCCGATGTTATGAATGAAAAGAAGTTGGATGTCCTGGCCCTAAGCGAAACAAAGCTGAAGGGGGTAGGCGAGTTTCAGTGGGGAGAAATAAATGGGATTAAGTCAGAGTATCTGAGAGAGTTAGAGCTAAGGAAGGGGTAGCAATAATGTTGAAGGATCAGTTATGGAAGGAAAAGAGGGAATATAAATGTGTAAATTCAAGGATTATGTGGATTAAAATAAGGGTCGGATGCGAAAAGTGGGTCATAATAAGCGTGTATGCACCTGGAGAAGAGAGGAGTGTAGAGGAGAGAGAGAGATTTTGGGAGATGTTAAGCGAATGTATAGGAACTTTTGAACCAAATGAGAGAGTAATTGTGGTAGGGGACCTAAATGCTAAAGTGGGAGAAACATGCAGAGAGGGTGTAGTAGGTAAGTTTGGGGTGCCAGGTGTAAATGATAATGGGAGCCCTTTGATTGAACTTTGTATAGAAAGGGTTTAGTTATAGGTAATACATATTTTAAGAAAAAGAGGATAAATAAGTATACAAGATATGATGTAGGGCGTAATGACAGTAGTTTGTTGGACTATGTATTGGTAGATAAAAGACTGTTGAGTAGACTTCAGGATGTACATGTTTATAGAGGGGCTACAGATATATCAGATCACTTTTTAGTTATAGCTACAGTGGGAGTAAAAGGTAGATGGGATACAAGGAAAATAGAATCAGTAAGTAAAAGAGAGGTGAAGGTTTATAAACTAAAAGAGGAGGCAGTTAGGGTAAGATATAAACAACTATTGGAGGATAGATGGACTAGTGAGAGTGTAGGCAATGGGGTCGAAAATGTATGGGGTAGATTTAAAATGTAGTGTTAGAGTGTTCAGCAGAAGTTTGTGGTTACAGGCGAGTGGGTGCGGGAGGGAAGAGGAGCGATTGGTGGAATGATGATGTAAAGAGAGTAGTAAGGGAAAAAAAGTTAGCATATGAGAGGTTTTTACAAAGTAGAAGTGATGCAAGGAGGGAAGAGTATATGGAGAGAAAAGAGAGGTTAAAAGAGTGGTGAAGCAATGTAAAAGAGAGCAGATGAGAGAGTGGGTGAGATGTTATCAGCAAATTTTGTTGATAATAAGAAAAGTTTTGGAATGAGAATAATAAGTTGAGGAAGCCTAGAGAACAAATGGATTTGACAGTTAAAAATAGGAGAGGAGAGTTATTAAATGGAGAGTTAGAGGTATCGGGAAGATGGAGAGAATATTTTGAGGATTTGTTAAATGTTGATGAAGACAGGAAGCTGTGATTTCGTGTGTAGGGCAAGGAGGAATAACATCTTGTAGGAGTGTGGAAGAGCCAGTTGTGGGTGTAGGGGAAGTTCGTGAGGCAGTGGGTAGAATGAAAGGGGGTAAGGCAGCTGGGATTGATGGGATAAAGATAGAAATGTTAAAAGCAGGTGGGGATATAATTTTGGAGTGGTTGGTGCTATTATTTAATAAATGTATGGAAGAGGGTAAGGTACCTAGGGATTGGCAGAGAGCGTGTATTGTTCCTTTGTATAAAGGCAAAGGGGACAAAAGAGAGTGCAAAAATTATAGGGAATAAGTCTGTTGAGTGTACCTGGTAAAGTGTATGGTAGAGTTATTATTGAAAGAATTAAGAGTAAAACAGAAAGCAGGATAGCAGATGAACAAGGGGGCTTTAGGAAAGGTAGGGGTGTGTAGACCAAGTGTTTACAGTGAAACATATAGGTGAACAGTATTTGGATAAGGGTAAAGATGTTTTTGTGGCATTTATGGATTTGGAAAAGGCGTATGATAGGGTAGATAGGGGGCAATGTGGCAGATGTTGCAGGTGTATGGAATAGGAGGAAGGTTACTGAAAGCAGTGAAGAGTTTTTATGAGGATAGTGAGGCTCAGGTTAGAGTGTGTAGGAGGGAAGGGGACTATTTCCCAGTAAAAGTGGGCCTTAGACAAGGATGTGTGATGTCACCGTGGTTGTTCAATATATTTATAGATGGGGTTGTAAGAGAAGTGAATGCGAGGGTCTTGGCAAGAGGTGTTGGGCTAAAAGATAAAGAAGCAAATACAAAGTGGAGTTGTCACAGTTGCTTTTTGCTGATGACACTGTGCTTTGGGAGATTCTGAAGAGAAGCTGCAGAGGTTGGTGGATGAATTTGGTAGGGTGTGTAAAAGAAGAAAATTGAAAGTGAATATAGGAAAGAGTAAGGTGATGAGGATAACAAAAAGAATAGGTGACGAAAGATTGGATATCAGATTGGAGGAGAGAGTATGGAGGAGGTGAATGTATTCAGATATTTGGGAGTGGACATGTCGGCGGATGGGTCTATGAAGGATGAGGTGAATCATAGAATTGATGAGGGGAAAAGGGTGAGTGGAGCACTTGGAGTCTGTGGAGACAAAGAACCTTGTCCATGGAAGTAAAGAGGGAATGTATGAGAGTATAGTTATACCAACGCTCTTATATGGGTGTGAAGCATGGGTGATGAATGTTGCAACGAGGAGAAGGCTGGAGGCAGTGGAGATGTCATGTCTGAGGTCAATGTGTGGTGTGAATATAATGCAGAGAATTCGGAGTTTGGAAATTAGGAGGAGGTGCGGGATTACCAAAACGATTGTCCAGAGAGCTGAGGAGGGGTTGTTGAGGTGGTTTGGACATGTAGAGAGAATGGAACGAGACAGAGGTACTTGAGAGTGTATAAATCTGTAGTGGA
This sequence comes from Cherax destructor, assembly GCA_009830355.1. NCBI lineage: Eukaryota > Metazoa > Arthropoda > Malacostraca > Decapoda > Parastacidae > Cherax > Cherax destructor. The sequence goes on along the minus strand of WNWK01008233.1, from coordinate 55,790 downwards.
GGGAAGGCGGGGTAGGGGTCGGCCTAGGAAAGGTTGGAGGGAGGGGTAAAGGAAGTTTTGTGTGCGAGGGGCTTGGACTTCCAGCAAGCATGTGTGAGCGTATTTGATAGGAGTGAATGGAGGCATATGGTTTTTAATACTTGACGTGCTGTTGGAGTGTGAGCAAAGTAACATTTATGAAGGGATTCAGGGAAACCGGCAGGCCGGACTTGAGTTCTGGAGATGGGAAGTACAGTGCCGGCACTCTAAAGGAGGGGTGTTAATGTTGCAGTTTTATAACTGTAGTGTAAAGCACCCTTCTGGCAAGACAGTGATGGAGTGAATGATGATGAAAGTTTTTCTTTTTCAGGCCACCCTGCCTTGGTGGGAATCGGCCGATGTGTTAATAAAAAAAAAAAAACGATTATTATCAACATCCAATATACACTCATGTGAGTAGATCAGTTATACTATGAATTACAATGATCAGCAAATTCATTCTATTTAGTCAAAAAAAATACTGCAAAAATACATGATGATACATAGATGTAAAGAAATAAAGAAGGAATAAGGAAGAATGAACGATAGTAAAGAAAAATAGGAGAAATAACGATTATGTAGAGAAAGGCGAGAAATTACGATTATGTAAAGCAATACAAGAAGGAAGGATGAAGACGAGAAATACAAGAAGTAACGATGATGTAGAGAAATGCAAACAAATAATGTTGATGTTGATATCTTACTGTCCGGAATATTGGCAAAAATAATAATACAAATGTGGTGGTGAAGTGATTGTTTGATCTGAAGATTAAAGTTGAGGCAGCAGTGATCTGGGAAGTTGATAGGAGAGGCAGTGATCTGGGAAGCTGATGGGAGAGGCAGTGATCTGAGAAGCTGATGGGAGAGGCTGTGATCTGGGAAGTTGATGGGGGAGGCAGTGATCTAGGAAGCTGATATGAGAGGCAGTGATCTGAGAAGCTGTTGGGAGAGGCAGTGATCTGAGAAGCTGATGGGAGAGGCAGTGATCTGAGAAGCTGATGGGAGAGGCAGTGATCTGGGAAGTTGATGGGAGAGGCAGTGACCTGGGAAGCTGATGGGAGAGGCAGTGATCGGAGAAGCTGATGGAAGAGGCAGTGATCTGGGAAGCTGATGGGAGAGGCAGTGATCTGAGAAGCTGATGGCAGAGACAGTGATCTGAGAAGCTGATGGGAGAGGCAGTGATCTGGGAAGTTGATGGGAGAGGCAGTGATCTGAGAAGTTGATGAGAGAGGCAGTGATCTGAGAAGCTGATGGGAGAGGCAGTGATCTGGGAAGCTGATGGGAGAGGCAGTGATCTGGGAAGCTGATGGGAGAGGCAGTGATCTGGGAAGTTGATGGGAGAGGCAGTGATCTGAGAAGTTGATAGGAGAGGCAGTGATCTGGGAAGCTGATGGGAGAGGCAGTGATCTGGGAAGTTGATGGGAGAGGCAGTGATCTGGGAAGTTGATGGGAGAGGCAGTGATCTGAGAAGCTGATGGCAGAGACAGTGATCTGAGAAGCTGATGGGAGAGGCAGTGATCTGGGAAGTTGATGGGAGAGGCAGTGATCTGAGAAGTTGATGAGAGAGGCAGTGATCTGAGAAGTTGATGGGAGAGACAGTGATCTGGGAAGCTGATGGGAGGGACAGTGATCTGGGAAGCTGATGGGAGAGACAGTGATCTGAGAAGCTGATGAAGAGACAGTGATCTGAGAAGCTGATGGGAGAGACAGTGATCTGGGAAGCTGATGGATAGACAGTGATCTGAGAAGCTGATGGGAGAGACAGTGATCTGAGAAGCTGATGGAAAGACAGTGATCTTGGAAGCTGATGGGAGAGACAGTGATCTGGGAAGCTGATGGAGAGACAGTGATCTGGGAAGCTGATGGAGAGACAGTGATCTGAGAAGTTGATGGGAGAGGCAGTGATCTGAGAAGTTGATGAGAGAGGCAGTGATCTGAGAAGCTGATGGGAGAGGCAGTTATCTGGGAAGCTGATGGGAGAGGCAGTGATCTGAGAAGCTGATGGGAGAGGCAGTGATCTGGGAAGCTGATGGGAGAGACAGTGATCTGGGAAGCTGATGGGAGAGACAGTGATCTGGGAAGTTGATGGGAGAAGCAGTGATCTGGGAAGCTGATGGGAGAGGCAGTGATCTGAGAAGTTGATGGGAGAGGCAGAGATCTGAGAAGCTGATGGGAGAGACAGTGATCTGAGAAGCTGATGGCAGAGACAGTGATCTGAGAAGCTGATGGGAGAGGCAGTGATCTGGGAAGTTGATGGGAGAGGCAGTGATCTGAGAAGTTGATGAGAGAGGCAGTGAGCTGAGAAGCTGATGGGAGAGGCAGTGATCTGGGAAGCTGATGGGAGAGGCAGTGATCTGGGAAGCTGATGGGAGAGGCAGTGATCTGGGAAGTTGATGGGAGAGGCAGTGATCTGAGAAGTTGATGAGAGAGGCAGTGATCTGAGAAGTTGATGGGAGAGACAGTGATCTGGGAAGCTGATGGGAGGGACAGTGATCTGGGAAGCTGATGGGAGAGACAGTGATCTGAGAAGCTGAGGAAGAGAAAGTGATCTGAGAAGCTGATGGGAGAGACAGTGATCTGGGAAGCTGATGGAGAGACAGTGATCTGAGAAGCTGATGGGAGAGACAGTGATCTGAGAAGCTGATGGAGAGACAGTGATCTGGGAAGCTGATGGGAGAGACAGTGATCTGGGAAGCTGATAGAGAGACAGTGATCTGGGAAGCTGATAGAGAGACAGTGATCTGAGAAGCTGATGGAGAGACAGTGATCTGGGAAGCTGATGGAGAGACAGTGATCTGGGAAGCTGATGGAGAGACAGTGATCTGGGAAGCTGATGGGAGAGACTGATCTGGGAAGCTGATGGAAGAGACTGATTTGGGAAGCTGATGGAGAGACAGTGATCTGAGAAGCTGATGGAGAGACAGTGATCTGGGAAGCTGATGGAGATACAGTGATCTGGGAAGCTGATGGAGAGACAGTGATCTGAGAAGCTGATGGAGAGACAGTGATCTGGGAAGCTGATGGAGAGACAGTGATCTGGGAAGCTGATGGAGAGACAGTGATCTGGGAAGCTGATGGGAGAGACAGTGATCTGGGAAGCTGATGGAGAGACAGTGATCTGGGAAGCTGATGGAGAGGCAGTGATCTGGGAAGCTGATGGAGAGACAGTGATCTTTGAAGTTGATGGAGAGACAGTGATCTGGGAAGCTGATGGGAGAGGTAGTGATCTGGGAAGCTGATGGAGAGACAGTGATTTGGGAAGTTGATGGGAGAGACAGTGATCTGGGAAGCTGATGGAGAGACAGTGATCTGGGAAGCTGATGGAGAGACAGTGATCTGGGAAGCTGATGGGAGAGACTGATCTGGGAAGCTGATGGGAGAGACAGTGATCTGGGAAGCTGATGGGAGAGACTGATCTGGGAAGCTGATGGAGAGACTGATCTGGGAAGCTGATGGAGAGACAGTGATCTGGGAAGCTGATGGAGAGACAGTGATCTGAGAAGCTGATGGAGAGACTGATCTGGGAAGCTGATGGAGAGACAGTGATCTGGGAAGCTGATGGAGAGACAGTGATCTGGGAAGCTGATGGGAGACACTGATCTGGGAAGCTGATGGGAGAGACTGATTTAGGAAGCTGATGGAGAGACAGTGATCTGAGAAGCTGATGGAGAGACAGTGATCTGGGAAGCTGATGGAGAGACAATGATCTGGGAAGCTGATGGAAAGACAGTGATCTGAGAAGCTGATGGAGAGACAGTGATCTGGGAAGCTGATGGAGAGACAGTGATCTGGGAAGCTGATGGAGAGACAGTGATCTGGGAAGCTGATGGGAGAGACAGTGATCTGGGAAGCTGATGGAGAGACAGTGATCTGGGAAGCTGATGGAGAGGCAGTGATCTGGGAAGCTGATGGAGAGACAGTGATCTATGAAGTTGATGGGAGAGACAGTGATCTGGGAAGCTGATGGGAGAGGTAGTGATCTGGGAAGCTGATGGAGAGACAGTGATTTGGGAAGTTGATGGGAGAGACAGTGATCTGGGAAGCTGATGGAGAGACAGTGATCTGGGAAGCTGATGGAGAGACAGTGATCTGGGAAGCTGATGAAGAGACAGTGATCTGAGAAGCTGATGGAGAGACAGTGATCTGGGAAGCTGATGGAGAGACAGTGATCTGGGAAGCTGATGGGAGAGACAGTGATCTGGGAAGTTGATGGGAGAGACAGTGATCTGGGAAGCTGATGGGAGAGGCAGTGAACCAGTAACGTGAAAAGAAGAGGGAGTTAGAAGATAGAGTTAGGGAAGAGGCAGTGAGTCCAGAGAGTGAAGGAAGTAATAGTGAACTAGTAGAGGGAAGAGGCAGAGAGCTGGAATAACGAGGGAAGAGGCAGTGAGAGGAGAGAGTGAAAAGGCATTGAGCTGAAAGAATGAGGGAAGAGGCATAGAGGGGAGTGAAGTAGTGAAGTGGCAGAGCAAGGGAAGAGATTAAGTGAATTTGGAGTATGAGTGGAGAGAAACAGTTTGCTAGAAGTCGAAGCGAGTTAGAAGAATGAAGCGAGTAGCACTTGCTTATGGAATTAAAAAGGAGAGAGAGAGTCAAGTGGCAAATCAAGCGAGGGAAATATGCAGTGTGCTGGAAGAGTGAGAGGCAAGAGGCAGTAGGATAGAAAGAGAAGGGAAATAGGTAGTGAATGAAGTGGGTGAGAGATAAACAATGATGGGAGAGGTTGGATGAGAGACAGTGAAGGGAGATGAGAAGAGCAGTTTCGTGAGAGTTGAAGCAGTGGTGGAGGTGCCAGAGGTGGGTGATGTGAAAGCCTCACCGATCAGCGTCCCTGAGATGACTCTTCAACACACAGTACATCACACTACTTCATCTCTAAAGCTTAATCTGTGACCATTCACACAACTTCCATATAAGGAAAATAATTTAAAATGAAGAGATTTACATGATTCTGCTTTTATATATATTATTATAATAATATAAGAAAGAAGGAATACTGCAGTGCCTAGGCCTACTGGCCCATGCGAGGCACGTTAAAGTCACCTCTTTTATTAAACCAATGACCCACCTAGTCATGTCAGGTCACATCCACTTAAGGAAGGAGCACGGCATCAGACCAATTAGCACAAGCTAGTCGAGTCCAACTCACACCCACCCACACCCACTCATGTATTTATCCAACCTATTTTTTAAACTACCCAACGTCTTAACTTCTATGACGGTACTCGGGAGTTTGTTCCACTCATCTACAACTCTATTACCAAACCAGTGCTTTCCTATATCCTTCCTGAATCTGATGTTTTTTCAATTTTAAACCATTGCTGCGAGTCCTGTCTTGGCTACATATTTTTAGCACGCTATTTTCATTCTCTTTATTTATTCCTGTTTTCCATTTATACACCTCAATCATATCCCGCCTAATTCTACGCCTTTCTAGAGAGTGCAGATTCAGGGCCCTCAGTCTATCCTCATAGGGAAGATTTCTAATACATGGGATCAACTTTGTCATCCTCCTTTGTACGTTTTCCAGTGCATTTATATCCATTCTGCAATACGGTGACCAAAACTGTGCAGCATAATCTAAATGAGGCTTAACCAAAGATATATAGAGTTGAAGAACAACCTGAGGACTCCTATTATTTATACTCCTTGATATGAAACCAAGGATTCTGTTCACTTTATTGCAAACACTTATGCACTGTTGTCTTGGTTTCAGATTACTGCTAACCAAAACTACCAAATCCTTTTTGCAATCAGTAATTTTAAGATCTACATTATTTAGTTAATATGTGGCATGGTTATTTTCTTGTCCAATGTTTAGAACTTTGCATTTATCTATATCAAACTGCATCTGTCGCTTCTCCGACAACTGCATCAGTCTATTCAAATCTTCCTGGAGTGCTCTAATGTCCTTATTAGAATGAATTAGGCGACCTATTTTGGTGTCATCAGCAAATTTGCTTATGTCACTATTTATTCCCTCATCAATGTCTTTTATGTAAATTGTGAACAACAAAGGGCCCAGCACTGACCCCTGTGGAACACCACTCGTGAGGATTCGCAACAGGAGGATTACTACAAATTCTCTTCTTTTCCACAGTCAGTCCTTGTATCTCGAGCTTAGCCACCCTCAGCTCCTCCTTAAGCTGATGGTAGAGTTACTCAATAGAGGACTTCTTGGTTCTGATTTCCAGAGAGCACATTAGACAAGTCTTCACTGAGAATAACAAAAAGGCACAATACCGTTACTGGAACAATACACAAATAACCCGCACATAGAAGAGAGGAGCTTACGACGACCTTTCGGTCTGGATTGGACCATTTACAGTCACACTAACAAAAATGAGAGGAGGGAGTATATATAGCCAGCAGACAGGGAAGGGACATGAGAGGTAGTAGGAAAGGAAGAAAAGTAGTGGTAGAGGTAGTAGTAGTAGTAGTGGAGACAGTCAAAGACTAAGAAAGAGGAGCACTGCAAGGGAGCTAGGGGCCCACAAAGGGTAGGACCAAGAGCACAGAGGGGAAAAAATAATAGTAATGGACCAAATACCCAAGGCAGAAGAAAGAAAGCCTAAAGGAGAAATATGAAAGAGGAAAGGGGAAGAGGGAGAAGGGGAAAAAAGAATCAGGTTAAGTCACGGGTGTTCTGAAGTTTGGAGCATTTTCCAGTGTAATGGAAAAGGAAGGCATCCACAGAGACAAAGTCACGACTAAGATTCATACAAGGAAAGTTGTGTATAAGGGAGGATTCATCAAGACGGCGACTGTGAAAGTTAGAAGTAGGGTAGACAGTTTTAGCAGAAGACCAGTCAATAGGATGACTGTGATCTCTGACATGACAGAAAATAACATTATTAGTGTCGGCAAGCCTAACACTACTGTTGTGCTCCCTGAGTCTGTCAGAAAGAGAACGGCCAGTTTCTCCAAAGTACTGAAGAGGACAGTAGGAACAAGAAATAGAGTAGACACCAGGAGAATCTATAGAGGGAGGGGAGGTATGAACTAGATTAGTGCGAAGAGTGTTAGTCTGGCGAAAGGTAAGTTTGATGTCTAAGGAACGGAGAGAGTTGTTGAGATTAGAAAGACTGGAAATATAGGGAAGGCAGAGGACAGGAGAGTTCCCAGAAGTAGAGGGTTTGGGAGAGAAGAAAGTCCGTTTAGCACGTGAGAAGACAGAGTCTATGAAATAGGAAGGGTAGCCAAGGCGGGAAAATGATTTTTTTTTTTATATTTTATTGAAAAAACAATTACAAAACACATGACAATACGGAGACAGAAGACAGAGTGATAACTTTAAATACAAGCACTAACTGTGCTTGGCTAAGCAACAACAAAGGTTAACAAAATTTTCCCTACTTAAGAAAACATACAAAGCATAAAAACAATGCACAAAACCAGAAAAACTTATCACTCAATGCTTATCATCCATGAACAGGAAAAACTAATAACCATATGTACATAATCCCGAAGGACATAAATCACAAACAGCCAATAAATGACGTAAATGACAGTATAACAAAATATACTAAATATAGTCATCCCCAAGTGCTTATTATTCACACGTCTGTAAAGTACAGACAACGACCCAATGAAACTTTATTACATTACAAAATTAGAAGACAATATAAACACATCAATTGTAACAATATAATAATTATACTAACAGCGCCAACCCCTACAAAACTACACACACTGTTGATCATTAACATCAATAATTAATTAATAATGAATTACGAAGAGTGGAAATTTCTGATTCAAGGAACTGAGGATCACAAATGCGGAGAGCACGGAGAAAGAGGGAGATAAGAACACTTTTCTTGACAAAGGAAGCATGATAAGAAAAGTAGTGAATGTACATGAAACTGTGCATAGGCTTGCGGTGCATGGAAAAAGCAAAACCTGTATCTTAACGGTGGACATGAACATCAAGGAGAGAAAGCAAGGAATTAGATTCCCAATCAGCTTTAAACTTAATGGTTGAAAGAGACTAGAGTCATCAGGCCAAAGAGCAAAGATGTCATCTACATAGTGGAGCCAGAGTGAAGGACGTACATCAATAGTAGGAAGAACAGTCTCGAAGTATTCCATGTAAAGATTATCAAGAACAGGAGATAAAGGAGAGCCCATAGCGACACCGAAGGTTTGAGAATAATATTTACCTTGGAAGAAAAAGGAATTAGAGTCCACACAAAGGCGGGTAAGATCAAGAAAGACATCAGTAGGTATAGGGAGATGAAGTAACCCTTCAATGACCTTCTCTCTGAGAAAATTAAAGACATCATGAAGAGGAACTCAACGTCAAGACTAAGCATCTTACAGGTCGGGAGAGAGCGAACCCGTTCCATGAAGTCTTGAGAGTGACGAAGGTGGGCAGAAGAAAAAGTACCAAGAAAGGGGGTGAAGGTTTTGGCTAGCCAAGAAGCAAGAGAATAATAAACATAACCTCTAGAAGATATGATGGGACGCAGAGGAATATCAGGTTTATGAGTTTTGGGAAGGCCATAGAAATAGGGCAGAGATGGATAGATGACACACGAAAACGTTGAACAAGGTTAAAGTCAGGAGGACAGAGGTCGGAGAGTCCTTAGTTTTATGTTGAAAGTTCTCGTGATGCGATCAAAAGGGTTGGAAACGAGAGGAGTGTAGGTACGTGAGTCAAAGAGCAAGACATCAGCTTTACAGAGGTAATCCTCACGATCAAGGATAACTATGGGTAGTTACCTTTGTCAGAAGAGAGTATGATATGTTAGTGTTAGATTTAAGAGAAGAAAGGGCAAGTTGATAGCGGTGCGGAAGGTAGTAATTCTTAGAAAACAGACTATCCTGAGCACGAAGGAGGGCGCCACGAAAAGTGGACAAGTCAGGAAGATTACGAGGACGAGACAGACGAAAAGAATCAAAAGAGCTAATCAGGTCAATAACAGCGCGAGGGGAAGGTGAAGTTGCAAAGGAAAGACCGAAGCCAAGCAGTTCAAGCTCATGTTGAGAGAGTGTGACAGAAGACAGATTAGTAACACAGTCGTTAAGGGAGAATTTAGACTAAGAGCTATCTGAGATGATACGTTGAAGTTTATTCTGTAGTTTAGAAGAATGAATTCGTGAGTTCAAGCGGTCAGTGTCAAAAACAATGGTAGTGAGAAGCTTACAGAGATCTTGTGGAAGAGCAGCAAAGAGAGCAACTTAAGACTTAGTAGAGAGAATGAGCTGTTGAAGTAGGAGACGGGCATGATCAGAAAAGGGAGTGCCCAGTGGGTTGGGTTTCAGGAAATGGGAGAAGGAAGGAGGCAAAACTTGTTCAGCAAGACAGTCACGTAGAAAGCGAAGCTGATTCTTAAGACGCCTGGAAGCAATATAAGCAGCCTCGTAAAAACGAAAGAGGGATTTAAAAGAAAGAACATTAAAAATGTTGGAAAGAATAAGACGCTTACCTGCGGGGTCCATAAATAACTTTGTAAATGGTCCAAGTCGGACCGAAACGTCGTCGTAAGCTCCTCTCTCCTGCGTGTGGGTTATTTGTGTAGTGTTATTACTGAGTAAGGTACACGTCATCACTGAACAAGGTACACGTCATCACTGAGCAAGGTACACGTCATCACTGAGCAAGGTACACGTCATCACTGAGCAAGGTACACGTCATCACTGAGCAAGGTACACGTCATCACTGAGCAAGGTACACGTCATCACTGAGCAAGGTACACGTCATCACTGAGCAAGGTACACGTCATCACTGAGCAAGGTACACGTCATCACTGAGCAAGGTACACGTCATCACTGAGCAAGGTACACGTCATCACTGAGCAAGGTACACGTCATCACTGATCAAGGTACACGTCATCACTGAGCAAGGTACACGCCATCACTCAGCAAGGTACACGTCATCACTGAGCAAGGTACACGTCATCACTCAGCAAGGTACACGTCATCACTGAGCAAGGTACACGTCATCACTGAGCAAGGTACACGTCATCACTGAGCAATGTACACGTCATCACTGAGCAAGGTACACGTCATCACTCAGCAAGGTACACGTCATCACTGAGCAAGGTACACGTCATCACTCAGCAAGGTACACGTCATCACTGAGCAAGGTACACGTCATCACTCAGCAAGGTACACGTCATCACTGAGCAAGGTACACGTCATCACTGAGCAAGGTACACGTCATCACTCAGCAAGGTACACGTCATCACTGAGCATGGTACACGTAATCACTCAGCAAGGTACACGTCATCACTGAGCAAGGTACACGTCATCACTCAGCAAGGTACACGTCATCACTCAGCAAGGTACACGTCACTCAATATGACTCTGTGTTCAGCGAACCACTAATCAGTCTAAAGATAGACAATCCAAACATTTTTTTCATGAATGAGCCTCAAAACCCTGCCAATGTATGCCAAAATTCTGACATAGCCCTAACTCCACTAGACTTTGAGAAAGCCATCGACGACATGCCCATGCCCTCAGCCCCAGGCCCAGACTGCAAGAACTGCAAGAAACCCCTCTCACGGGCCCTAAGTATGCTATGGAGAAAGAGTGTTACGCTCCTCGTCATAGCTTGTCACAAGAGTAATGTATTTCACTTAATATTATAATCAAGGTTTCTTTAATAAAGGTAATTAAAGATTCCATTAGTTTATAATATTATTTGGTTTACGGATATGTGTTATACCCGGGTATGATGTATGTATATATATATTTAGAGTAAGTTAGGTAGTTTTGTAACACCTTGTTTATGCGGGTAACAAGGTATGTTCTCTGAGGGTGGTTCAGATCGCTCTACACTCTCCCCTTGACAGAGTTGAGGTCATACCTGTGTGTTCTGCTTAGGGCAGTTCTTTCTCACCCCTGGTACGGTGAGCATACCTTCAAAGTCTCTCTGAGACTTCAGTACTCTCTCACCCCTGGTGTGGTGAGCATACCATCTGAAGCTCTCACTCTTCAGTTCTCTCACCTTTGGTATGGTGAGCTTACCCTCTGAGGTACTCCGAAACTGAGTTCTCTCACCCCTGGTGTGGTGAGCATACCACCAGAGACTCTTCAGTTCTCTCACCTTTGGGATGATGAGCATATCTTCAGAGGTTCTTATTTCCTCAAGTCTATTCTGTAGAATAGACTTGGGAACTATGGATCACTAGCGAGTTGTGACTCGTTTGGAAACAGTGATAGTGACCTTCAGTGTAGTGATTCTCTGCTTAAGTCTAGTGATAAACTCTAACTCGTTATTGACATTGACATTATTGACATTGTGAAGTGTTGTAATTCAGAGGAAGTGTTTTATATATCCTCTCTACGTATTAATATATTAAGACTGTCCAGACAAATGTAACTTGTGGTGCTTATATGAGAGTGAAAGTAAAGGACTATATAGTGTGTACACCCTCCTAAGAGTAAGGAGGTTATGAGATTATTTTATTTTACTAAGTGTCCTAAATATCTTAGTATATTCTTAAATAAAATCTGGAAAAACCTTTAAAGATCTCATTTCGCCTTGTACTTTGATAATTCCTAGCACCTGCTGTACTGTTGTTACGATAACCGCTAAACTAATTAGTGGTCTCAGGCCAGGATCGTAACAAGGAGCTTAGACACAGGTGATATTCCACAGTCACTGAAAACAACAGATTTAGCCCCACTCCATAAAGGTGGCAGCAAAGCAATAGCTAAGAACTATAAACCAATAGCTTTAACGTCACATATAAAAAAAAATGAGAGTTCTAAGAAGCAGGATTGCAAACCACTTGGACTCCCAAAAATTGCACAATCCAGGGCAACATGGTTTTAGAGCAGGTCTCTCCTGCCTCTCGCAACTATTGGACCACTGTGGTATGGTCTTAGATGCACTGGAAAACAAACATAATGCAGGTGCAGTATACACAGATTTTGCAAAAGCCTTTGACAAGTGGATCATGGTGTAATAGCACACAAAATGCGTGCTAAAGGGATAACTGGCAAAGTAGGCAGATGGATCTTCAACTTTCTAACCAATCGAACACAAAGAGTAGTAGTAAACAGAGTTAAATCGGATGCTGCCATAGTGAAGAGCTCTGTCCCACAAGGCACAGTACTCGCACCTATCCTGTTCCTCATTCTCATATCAGACATAGACAGAGATGTAAACCATATCACTGTATCATCCTTTGCAGACGATACTAGGATCTGCATGAGTGTGTCATCCATTGAGGACACGGCAAATCTCCAAGAAGATTTAAACCAAGTTTTCCAATGGGCAACAGAGAACAATACGATGTTCAATGAAGACAAATTCCAACTGGACTGAGTATACTACAAACTCTAATCACACAATATAGCAGAAAAGCAATGTGAAGGACCTGGGAGTGGTAATGTCTGAAGATCTCACCTTCAAGGACCACAACAATGCCACTATCACATCTGCGAGGAAACTGATAGGATGGATAATGAGAATATTCAAGACAAGAGATGCCAAGCCAATGATGATCCATTTTAAATCACTTGTTCTCTCTAGGGTGGAATACTGCTGAACATTAACATCCCCATTCAAGGCAGGTGATATTGCAGATCTAGATAATGTACAGAGAACATTTATAGTACGTATAAGTTCTATCAAACACCTTAGCAACTGGGAACGCCTGGAAGCACTTGATTTGTACTCCCTGGAGCGCAGACAAGAGATATATATCATAATCTACACCTGGAAAATTATGGAGGGACTTGTCTCTAACCTGCGCACATAAATCACTCTCTACGAAAGCAAAAGACTTGGCAGGAGATGTAACATATCCCCAGTGAAAAGTAGGGGCTCCACTGGTACACTAAGAAAAAACACAATAAGTGTCCGGGGCCCAAGACTGTTCAACAGCCTCCCACCAGCCATAAGGGAAATTACCAATAGACCCCTGGTTGTCTTCAAGAGGGAGCTGGCCAGATACCTAAAGTCAGTACCAGATCAGCCGGGCTGTGCTTCGTACGTTGGACTACGTGCGGCCATCAGTAACAGCCTCGTTGATCAGGCCCTGATCCACCAGGAGGCATGGTCAAGGACCGGGCCGCGGGGGCGTTGATCCCCGGAATGCCCTCCAGGTAGACCACAGCAAACAGGTGATATCACAATATGCAAAATAACCACTGTGAACAAATAGCGAAATTCCAAGCGATTTCGCAAAATTGTTTGCTCATGTGACTTCCTAAAATAAATATAGATACCCAGATGTTGCACATGACTAATTCCTCATCTTGTCCGTATTATTTATGTATAACAAGACTCCCAGTTAGAAAAATAAACACAAATGCAGTATAATGTGATTCTTTATTGACAACGTTTCGCCCACACAGTGGGCTTCGAGTCACAAACAGATCTACCTGGGTGAATAGTACATTTATAGGGTGGAGAGTCAGGTGGAGAATGCTGGGTAGTTTAGACTTGAGACGGACCTGTAAGGGGCCGCCCAGAATATTTGGGATGTTGGATCTGATAAGGACTCCCCGTGGGACGGACGGGTGTGTGGGTAGTTACGTAGGATAATGATGAAGAAGTTTCTTGGCAATAGGTTCAGCTGTGTTATAGAAGCCGTTGTTCTGGTTGAAATTGTTAGGTTTACAGATGAGTGGTGAATCGAGGATTCTGTGGTATTGTGTGTTTTCTTCTCTGGCGATAAGTTTGGCGTCTCTGTACTTTCTAACTGGGACAGGAGTAAATTTTGTGATTATCTCATATGTCTTAGTCCCCCTCTTAATTAATGTACTTTGGGTTTTATTCTTTTCATAAGAGTTTGCTATTGACTTCCGGTTGTGGTGTTACCCTGTGACTCTCGTCAGTGCTACAACAGCTGTTGTTCTGTAAGGCTCTTCCTGCAACCTCTTAGAAATTATGCTGATTTGGTCAGATTCTGAAGAGAACTGACGACATTGTTGATTGTGGAGGCAACATTGAAGAAGAAAACGCAAGACAACACGTCACGATTACAAGATTATCATAACAAAAAATAGTGAGAAGGATCCAAAAAAAGAAAAAAAAAACAGCAAAGATCTACAGAGAGATTTGGCTTCAGCTGACGTAAATGTTGATTCTTGGACTGTTCGTTGTAAGCTTCTTGAAGTTGGCACAACTGCCAGGAACCCAGTAAATAAACAGTTACTGACTGCTGCTGTACAGTAAAAACGGTTGCGGTGGGACTCAATCATAAGGAATGGATGACAAATTAATCAAGAAAAGATATATTTTCAGATGAGGTGCATTTTGAAGAACATGGATACAGATCAGTGGAAGTCAGATGCAGCAAAGGCGAACCCCTTAAGAATGGACACATTATATAAGTTCCAAAACAACTACCTAAGATTTTTTAGGGTAGTTTTACTACTAAAAACCCTGGATGGTTTATCATTGTTGAGGGAATGTAAACAGTGACAAATACAAGGCGATCGTGATAACTCATTTGTTTCCCATTGTCGATTAAAACTTTTTTTGATGAAGGCATTTTCCAGCAGAATCTTGTTCAATGCCACAGTGCCAGAAAAATGCTGACATTCATCGAAGAGAGCTAAACTTTCTAAATTGTCCAGGAAACTCTTCTGACCTCATCCCAATTTTGAATCTATGGACAATAACCAAACGCAGGATCGGGAAACAGGACTGTTCAACTGTGGAGAAGCTAAGTGCTGCTGTTTTGAGGATCTGATACCACTACGAAGAACTTGTTAAAATGTGTTCAATATTTGTCGATTCTATGGCAAAGCGTGTAGCAATGCTTATAAAAGCAAAGGGTAGTCACAAATCATATTAATTAAATCATTCATCTGCCATATCACTGCCGTGCATTTTTCAAATAAACATTAATGGCACACTATCAGCACACAAGAGACCCTTCCAGCAGATCTTACTCAAGTGATAACAATGGGATAGTCCATGGTTCTCGTATTTAATCCGTCCAAATAATGCAGTGACATTCATTCTACCAGGTCCGTAAACCATTGCCTAGACAAATAGCGTCATGCTTAGAACACTTTAGGAACTGATGCCATTGACGCAATTCTCGAGAACACCCGGACGATTTGAGTAGGACTGAACAATGAATTTAGAATCTAGACGCAAACGATGTCTTGAACCTTCACACAATGTGCTTGAGCTTACCCAGGCTGACGTATTTCCTAAGATGTGCATCGTTATATATCAACCCTAAACAACTTCACAACAGTACCCAACCTCAATTTAGAAGACAGACAGAGGGATGAAGCTGCAATTACAGTTAAATTATGAGACACTGATGTCCATAAGTCATCACAGATGGCATTTCCCTCATTCTTCTCTTTAAGTGCGGCGTCCAACAGCAGTTCTCCAAGAACACTTTAGGACAATGTTTACAACCAAAAGTTCCTTTATGGTGTCTTGCTCTGGGATGCTGTAATACGCCTCGCAACCAGTCCTTGACATGATGGAAAAGGGAAATACAAAGAAGATAAATGGTTCAGAGAACCGACGAGTTGGTAAATTAGACACATATGCAACACTTGGGTATCTTTATTGAGGACACGTTTCCTCAATAAAGATACCCAAGTGTATGTGTCTAATTTACCAACTCGTCGGTTCTCTGAACCATTCATCTATATCCTGTCTGACACAGCAACATCTTGGTATCTTAATACAGGTAATTCTTCGCTTGCCTATTCCTTGGGCACGACCTACTTCCACATTGGTCAAATGTGACACCTCCTACGACTGCTGCACCTCTCCTGCCTACAGTATATAAGCTACCTCTTCGCAGATATGCTGTATTCTATTCAAGATTGATGGACTGACAACATCGCCTCAAGATTGAGGGACTGACCACCTCATACTCCTCCTGTTCTTCACGATTCTCCTTTGTATGGACTGATGAAGCCACTGTGTGGCGAAACGTTTCCTCAATAAAGATACCCAAGTGTTGCATATGTGTCTAATTTACCAAAAAGAAGATTAATTAAAATAATATCAACACTTTAGGTTGGAAAAGAAAGATGTAAAGGGTTATAATTACTCACATAATTTCAGGAATGAAGCAGAGAGATAAGGGATGAATGATAATTTACTGACCAAATACAGTAATGACAGGGAATAATTTAAATTATTGTTAATAACTGCCACCATGTAAATGAATATATGATAATTATTGATGAGTAATTCAATAAAAAATGATACATGCTGTCACCAGCAAATATGTTACTGTAATTAAATGGTGGGATTAAAATAATAGTTATGGCCAGTATAAATGAATATATATATATATATATATATATATATATATATATATATATATATATATATATATATATATATATATATATATATATATATATATATATGTGTGTGTGTGTGTGTGTGTGTGTGTGTACTCACCTAATTGTGGTTGCAGGGTCGAGACTCAGCTCCTGGCCCCGCCTCTTCGCTGTCTGCTACTGGGTCTCTGCTCTCCCTGCTCCATGAGCTTTATCATACCTTGTCTTAAAACTATGTATGGTTCCTGCCTCCACTATATCTTTCTCTAGACTATTCCACTTCCTGACTACTCTGTGACTGAAGAAATGCTTCCTGACATCCCTTTGACTTATCTGAGTCTTCAGCTTCCAGTTGTGTCCCCTTGTTTCTGTGTTCCCTCTCTGAAACATCCTGTCACTGTTTACCTTGTCAATTCCCCGCAGTATTTTGTATGTCGTTATCATGTCTCCTCTGACCCTTCTTTCCTCCAGTGTTGTTAGTCCTATTTCCCTCAATCTTTCTTCATAAGACAGACCCCTGAGTTGTGGAACTAACCTTGTCGCAAACCTTTGCACTTTCTCTAGTTTCTTTACGTGCTTGACCAGGTGTGGGTTCCAGACTGGTGCTGCATATTCTAGTATGGGCCTGACGTACACGGTATACAGTGTCTTGAACGATTCCTTGTTAAGGTAACGGAACGCTAATCTTAGGTTTGCCAGTCGCCCATATGCTGCCGCAGTTATCTGGTTGATGTGTGCCTCCGGAGACGTGCTTGGCGTTATACTCACTCCAAGGTCTTTCTCCTTTGCCGAGGTTTGTAGCCTTTGTCCGCCTAGCTTGTACTCTGTCAGCGGTCTTCTTTGCCCTTCTCCGATCCTCATGACTTTGCATTTGGAGGGATTGAATTCGAGAAGCCAATTGCTAGACAAGATGTCAAGCTTGTCCAGGTCTGTTTGCAGCCCTGCCTGGTCCTCTTCCGATGTGATTCTCCTCATTATTTTCACATCATCCGCGAATAGAGACACTTCTGAGTCTATCCCGTCCGTCATGTCATTTACATATACCAGGAATAACACTGATCCTAGGACTGACCCCTGCGGTACACCGCTCGTCACAGGCGCCCACTGTCATACCTCACCACGCACCATGACCCGTTGTTGCCTCCCTTTGAGGTATTCCCTGATCCATTCCAGTGCCCTTCCTGTTATACCTGCTTGTTCTTCCAACTTCTGCAGTCCAGGAAAATGCAATCAACCCACCCTTCTCTCTCCTGCCTTACCTCTGTTACTTTATCATAGAACTCTAGGAGGTTTGTTACACAGGATTTGCCTTCCCGGAATCCGTGCTGTCTGGTGTTTATTATCCTGTTCAGCTCAAGGTGTTCCACCATTCTTTTCCTGATGATTTTCTCCAGGACTTTGCACACTATACATGTAAGTGACACCGGTCTATAGTTTAGTGCCTCTTTTCTGTCTCCTTTTTTAAAAATGAGGACTACGTTGGCCTTCTTCCATACCTCAGGTAGCTGCCCAGTTTCAAGAGATGTGTTGAATATTATGGTAAGTGGCACACTCAGTACCTCAGCTCCTTCCCGAAGAACCCACGGGGAGATATTGTCCGGACCCATCGCCTTTGAGGTATCGAGGTCACTGAGTAACTGCTTCACTTCCTCCTCAGTTGTGTGTATGCCCTCTAGCACTTGGTACATCCCTTGTTGATGACGAACCACGTCCTGTCTACCCAGCTGCCTTCCTTCCTCCATTGTGAATACTTCCTTAAACCTCAAGTTGAGCTCCTCACATACCTCTTGATCATTACTTGTGAGTTCCCCATCTTCTCTCCTCGGCCTTATCACCTGGTCCTTGACTGTTGTCTTCCTTCTGATGTGACTGTACATCAGTTTCGGGTCGGACTTTACTTTCGATGCTATGTCATTTTCGTACTGTTTCTGGGCCTCCCTCCGTACTTGTGCATACTCGTTTCTAGCTCTTCTTCTAATCTCTTTGTTTACTTGGGTTCTTTGCCTTCTGTACCGTTTCCATTCTCTGATACTCTGAGTCTTTGCCTCCTTGCACCTTTGGGTAAACCAGGGACTCTTTCTGGCCTTCCCATTTAATCCTTTGCCTCTGGGTATAAACCGTTCCTCTGCCTCCTTGCACTTTGCCCCTACGTATTCCATCATTTCATTTATTGTCAGTCCTTCCATTTCCCTTTCCCACTGAACGTCCTGCAGGAAATTCCTCATGCCCGTGTAGTTTCCTCTTTTAAAGTCTGGTTTGTATCTATCGGTACTGTTTTCCCTCTCCACCTGTAGCTCTACAATGTACTCAAAGCTAAGTGTGTGTGTGTGTGTGTGTGTGCATCGAGTTGGTCGATGCATGCAGGGGATGAGATGAAAATCTGTATGCCACCTGCCTGAAAGCTGGCTGCCTTGGATCAAAACGTCTAGCATGAGCTGGGCGCCAAGGTATTGTCCAGTGTGGTACGGTCGGTAAAGCACTGCGCACCTTGTTGCAAGGTTCGTAGGTTCGAGTCTCCTTCGGCCAGAGATCAGTGTATATATATATATATATATATATATATATATATATATATATATATATATATATATATATATATCATTAACAGAACTGCTGCTTGGCTAGGACTCGATCCTGCGTTCCCATGCCCAGCCCTGTGTGAACTGAACAAAGTACGCAAGTCTCTATATATTGCACCATTATCCTTGAACACCAGGCGCTCAGCAGTACCGAGAGTATTTTCCTAGGTGCAAGGACATTAGTGGTCGTGGAGCCTCAGAGACTAATTTCAACCTCATTCTGTTTGGTGTACCAGCCTTCATGATCAGTCTATATATCAGTGAAATCCCGAAACAAGTAATTTTGAATCATTAACTGAACAGCGGATTGGCCAGGACTCGATCCTGCGTTCATTGCCCTGCCCTGTCTAAACTGAACAAAGTACGCATCCTTCTATCCACTAGACCACCATCCTGAATAAGTAAAACTTGCAATTTTGGCTTAAATAGCAATGCTCTTCTTGCTGAAAAAGGCAAACGAAAATTTAGGTTCATTCAGAACTTAAACAAACAAAATATATTTCACTGTTTGTTTATTATTAAATTATTGTAAACTTACCAAAAATGTATTTATTTGGAATTTAATATATTAAATTGCGCTTGTTATAATAAGGTTAGGTAAGTTTCCTAAGGTTCTTTTGATACAAAATTAATAATTTTTACATAAATATAAAGGAAAAAAATGTATCATTAAACGTATAAGATTTCTAACGAGTTCTTGATAATTGACCAGCTTTACATATTCGGCACGACATATGTACAGTATATATATATATATATATATATATATATATATATATATATATATATATATATATATATATATATATATATATATATATATATATATATAAAATAGACAAAATACAAAATACAATGGGGAGTAAAACAACATAGATAACAACTCAGAGCTACATGTCAAATACTTCGTCCAACTCCCCGGCAGTGGGCCGCGTGCCCAGAATACTGCAGGCATTTCCCTCTGGATCGCAACACTGAGTCTCTGAAACAGGAAGCTGGTCGCCCTGTGGTCCTTGGTTTCTATGATGAGTTTTCCACCCAGCTCCTTGAGAAACTTTAGAGCACACTTGCCCCATGCTCCATGGGTCTCCGACCCTATTGGGATGAAGTTATAGCAAGAGGGAAGGTCTTCATATTTGCGGGTCTTCTGGGTCTCCCTGTGGCTGGCAGCTCCACCCCTTCGGCTAAGGAGTGTGGCAGGTAGGTGTCTGCCAATGTGGCAGCACAGGTGTAGTCCCAAGCAATCTGCTTACCATCCTTCCAGGGTAGCATGGTGGCTCCATCAGGACGCTTTTGACTTCCATCAGACCTCTGCACTTGGGGTTCCCGTTGAGCTGGGACACGGGCTGTGGCGAGGCTTCTCTTTATGATGTCATATATATATATATATATATATATATATATATATATATATATATATATATATATATAATATATATATATATATATATATATATATATATATATATATATATATATATATATATATATATATATATATATATATATATATATATATATATGTATACATATATATATGTCGTGCCGATTAGGTAAAACTGGTCAATTAGCAAGAACTCATTTAAAATTAAGTACTTTCTAAAAAATTTTCTTATACGTTTAAAGATATATTTTTTTCATTTATGTTAATGTAAGAATTTATAATTTTGTACCAAGAGAAACTTTGAAAACCTACCTAACCTTATTACAACAAGCGCAATTTAATTTAGCCTAACCCAACTAAATATATTTTAGATACGTTAACATTAATTTAATAATAAACAAACACAATTAAATTTATTTTTTTCGTTATGTTCAGAATGATTTTGGCGAAATTATTGCATACACAAATTTTCACTTGTCTTAAATGGCAATGTGAGCGTTGCTATTTAAGCCAAAATCGAAAGTTTTACCTAATCGGCACGACATATATATATATATATATATATATATATATATATATATATATATATATATATATATATATATATATATATATATATATATATATGTCGTGCCTAATAGGTAAAACTGGTCAATTAGCAAGTACTCATTTAAAATTAAGTCTTTTCTAAAATTTTCTCGTATACGTTTAAAGATATATTTTTTTTATTTATGTTAGTGTAAAAATTTATAATTTTGTACCAAAAGAAACTTAGAAAACTTACCTAACCTTATTGTAACAAGTACAATTTAATTTAGTCTAACCCAACTAAATATATTTTAGATACGTTTACGGTAATTTAATAATAAACAAACACAAAGAAATATATTTTTTTCGTTTGATTCAGAATAATTTTTGCGAAATTATTGCATACACAAATTTTCGCTTGTCTTATATGGCAAGACGAACGTTGCTATTTAAGCCAAAATAGCAAGTTTTACCTAATCGGCACGACATATATACATATATATATATATATATATATATATATATATATATATATATATATATATATATATATATATATATATATATATGTAAATTATTACCTTGAGCGAATGTTATTTCATCAATAACAACACTGCGACTAGCCGGGAGATCGAGCCCGTGTTATTTTAGCCCGCCTCATCGTGAGCAAATATTCACGACGCTGTAACCCACTGGGCCATACAATCCTACAAGAATCACGCACCCAGCATAGATCCGAGAGCATTCAATGGTGAGGGTGCCTCAGAGCTAATTTCATTCTATTCCTCGTTTGGTGTAATAGCCTCCACAAGCAGTATATATAGTATTTTAATCACGAACGAGCAGTATTTAATCAATAACACCACTGTGACTAGCCGCGGATCGAACCTGTGTTGTTTTAACCCGCCTCATGGTGAGTGAAAATATATCAGGTGGAGGTAGGAGGTAAAGGAGGTTTTTGTGAGAGGGGCTTAGACTTTCAGCAAGTGTGAGTGAGCGTGTTAGATGGGAGAAAATGGAGGCAATAGTAGGATGTACAGTGTCTGCACTCCTTCAGTTCTTGTCTGCATTTCCATTGTCCTTTTGAAAGACAGGGATGGAGTGAGTGATAGTGAAAGTGTTTCTTCGTTTTTTGGTCATCCTACATCGGTGGGAGACTGGCGGTTTGTTTATAAAAATACATGAAGAAACATCAGGTTTATGGTGCCTCATGACCTGGTGGCAAAAGCTATCGCTTCACACGGCGAGGGTCCTTGTTCGATTCCCGGCGAAGAGGCGGAAACATCGGATGTGTTTCCTTACACCGGTTGTCTATGTTCACCCATCAGTAAAATGGGTACCTGGGTGTTAGTCGACTGGTGTGGGTCGCATTCTGGGACAAAATAAAGATATTATTATTATTATTATTATTATTATTATTATTATTATTATTATTATTATTATTATTATTATTATTATTATTATTATTATTATTATTATTATTATTATTATTATTATTATTATTATCAGACATATGTCAATGGCTTGAAGGAAAACCCTATTGTTGACTGAAACATATCGTACAAAAAACGAGACTTTGTTTCTGTTTCAGGCTGAGACCATTTAGAGCACAGGAAAGTACAGAGTTGTTGATGATATAGTTATCATTATTTACGGATATCAAAGGTTTATTGGCTACTCCTGCCTCACCAGACCTGTGTTCTCTTTCAGTAGACATCTTTTAGAGAAACAAAAACACAAGAGACTTGTTTACCAAAGTTTATCGAGTAGTGGAGGAAATAGGAGTGATAGAGACAATAATGATTTATTGTTGGTGTAGTTGTGTCTCATATCACGGAAACCCATAGACTGAATTTATGTGAAACTTTCGGCGGGTGTTTTCCTGGAGCTTAGGAATTTTGAAGCATAAATAAATGCTTGAATCCGTCATTTTTTCGCAAATTATCATTTTCGGCTTACAAGATGAATAGCAATTAGAATCTTCCTGTATGCAAAATGCACCAACCCTGAAAGTTTGAAGCCGATTCTAAATGCTCAAAATAAGATATAGAAAGTTTGTAGGAGAAAAAAGATAAGACAGGGAAAAAAATAGAATTCGGATATTTGATAAATATTTTCTTTGAGGAGATACTACATATTTTTGTTCATCATCATTCCAGATACAAAATATTCTTTGTCAATACAAAACAATATTTTGTTGAGGTATTTACATATAAAACAAAATATAAGAAACACAGGAGAATGAACCTGAGAGGAAAAGGGAAAATATATTACAAAATATTATATATATATATATATATATATATATATATATATATATATATATATATATATATATATATATATATATATATATATATATATATATATATATATATATATATATATATATATATATAATATATATATATATATATATATATATATATATATATATATATATATATATATATATATATATATATATATATATATATATATATATAGGAGGTACCACCTCTAGAACTTTACTGGGGACCCTCATCCTCAGATAAGACAATAAACGTACCTCAGGGAAAACTCGAGGTTCTCCTCGGAGATGTTTGAATATTTTCTTCTCCTACTACCACTCCCTATATATACTATATAAATGCTTTATTAATAGACAGAATACATTGACAGAAAACACAAACATGAACATGAATATATTGGTACAATATATCAAAGATTATGGATCTCCTCCAGCTCCTCTGAAGCCGGACGCGAGCCCAGTATGCAGCATGCATTTCCCCTCTGGATGGAAACGCTGAGGCGCTGGAACATGAACGTGGCTGCGCTTGGGTCCCTGGTGGTGTCGATGAGTCTGGAACCCAGTTCTTTAAGGAAACGTGTGGCATTTTTTCCCCATGCTCCCAAGGTCTCTGATCCCACTGGGACAAATTGATACTGTTGGCTTATGTCCCTGTACATGCCGATCTTGTACTCCTCCCTGTGGTCAGCAGCTCCTCCCTGTCGCCCGACACTGTGATGGATGTAGGTGTCAGCCAGTGTCGGCACATAGGTATAGTCCGATGCTGAGAGCTTGCCATTCTTCCAAGGATAGATGGTGATCCCGTCGGGGCGGTTTGTTGGGTTGTGGGTATTGTTGGCTGCTAGTGATCGGGGCTCTCTCTCAGCTGGGCATCCAGCTGTAGCAAGGGTTCTCTTTATGATGTTTTTGACTTCATTGTGTCTTGCAGACCAGCCCTTGGTTTTTGAATAGTTTAGACCATGTAGACCATATATATATATATATATATATATATATATATATATATATATATATATATATATATATATATATATATATAAGTTTCAGTCTTCCACTTGCAGGTGTGTGTGTAAAAGTGGGTCTTAGACAGGAATGTGACGTCACCATAGTTGTTTAATATTTACAGATGGGGTTGTAATATTGGTGGACGAGTCTGGGAGGGTATGTAAAATGAAATTAACAGAAAATAGGAAAATGAAAGGTGATGAATAACAAAAAAATTAAGTAATGAAAGATTGGATATCAGGTTGGAATCTGAAAATATGGAGGAAGTACATGTTCAGATATGTCAGCGGATAGGTTAACGAAAGATGTGGTGAAATGACTCAGAGGGTGTACAAATGTTTAGGAAGAAACGAGGGGTAGGAGTTGTCCTAAGAAGGCTGCAAAGAAGGCTTTGTATATGAGGGGGTTTAGACATCCAACAGGCATGTATGTGTGTGTTTGTTAGAAAGGAGTGAGCGGAGGCAAGTGGGTATTTACGACTGTGCTGTTGAAGTATGAGCATGGTAACATTTATGAAGGAATTCAGGGTAACTGGTTAACCAGACTCGAGTCCTGGAGGTGGGGATTGCAGTGCATGCAGTCAAATGGAGGGTTGAGAATACTGCGGTTTGTAGAGGCATCTGAGGTGTAGTGCCAGCGGCGGTGTCAAGGCACTAATGAAAAAAGTGATAAAAGTTTTGCTTCCTTTTCGGGTCGCTCTACCTCAGTGGAAGATGGCCAGTATAAAGTCATGGGGAACACTAAACCCATATGGATCATACAATACCTCGGAGAATGAAAGACATTCAGACTCGATTCAAGGAATTAGAGCACGGGACATTTCATCCCCATAATTTTTTTTCCAAAAATGCCAGGGATTTATTTCCATTGGGGTTCTTGTATTTCCAATGTGGTGAATATGTTCACCTCATCAGCAACAGTCAGGCTCATACACCATCACATTCCTTTAGTTAGTATAATCATAACTAAGCGAT
Organism: Cherax destructor; assembly: GCA_009830355.1. Classification (NCBI taxonomy): domain Eukaryota; kingdom Metazoa; phylum Arthropoda; class Malacostraca; order Decapoda; family Parastacidae; genus Cherax; species Cherax destructor. The sequence goes on along the minus strand of WNWK01008233.1, from coordinate 30,782 downwards.
AAATCCACAAGGGTTATACAACTACCTTATTTAAATATCAAAAAGACGCGCTAAACCTACAAGGGTCATACAGCCCTTATTTAAATAGTGGAAATTATAGACTAATACAAACATTTTATAAACACACTACCCTTTCAAAGAAGTGATAAGCTCTTGGTTTAGAAATAGGGATTTCCTGATTAGTTTCCGGACACCTAACAGATCTACGCTTCCTCCTGCTTTTCTCAGAGAAATACCAGACTGGTGTTGAAAAAAATATTTTCCTGCATTCAGATACACAAGTGATGTATTAAGCGTAAAAAACATAAGGCAGTACAAGTCACTCATTACTGTTAGCGAGCATAAAAGTTGTGCTTTGTGGCGAGGGTCGCCATTATGTACACACCCGCCACCACCTCACTTTTCCAACATTACATTCACCTACCATAAAACACATACACACTTCCAACAAATACAAAATTGTGTGGTAAACCCTGTGCATGGCTCTTGCCAGGTGACCAATGGTAACAAATGCAACAAATACAATTCCATCTATATGTTGAACAACCATGGTGATATCACACATCCCTGTCTAAAGCCTACTGTTACTGGGAAACAATCCCCCTCTCGCCTTCATACACTAACTTGAGCCTCACTATCCTCGTAAAGACTCTTCACTGCTTTCAATAACCTACCTCCTATTCCATACATTTGCAACATTGCCCCCCTATCCACCCTATCATACGGCTTTTCTAAATCCATAAATGTCACAAAAACCTCTTTACCCATATCTAAATACTATTCACCTATATGTTTCACTGCAAACACTTGGTCTACACACCCCCTACCCTTCCTGAAGCCTCCATGTTCATCTGCTATCCTACTCTCCGTCTTAATCTTAATTCTTTCAATAATAACTCTACCATACACTTTACCAGGTATACTCAACAGTCTTATTTATCTATAATTGTTTCACTCTCTTTTGTCCCCTTTGCCATTATACATAGGAATTATGCATGCTCTCTGCCACTCCCTAGGTACCTTACCCTCTTTCAAACATTTATTAAATAAAAAAAACTAACCACTCCAAAACTATATCCCAACCTGCTTTTAACATTTCTATCTTTATCCCATCAATCCCAGCTGATTTACCCCCTTTTATTCTACCCACTGCCTCACGAACTTCCCCCACACTCACAACTGGTTCTTCCCCACTCCTATAAGATGCTATTCCTCCTTGCCCTATACACGAAATTACTTCCTTGTTTACAAAAGTTCCAGTTGATGATTTACTAAGTTTCTTATCTGAAGAACTGGTTAATTATGATTTACCATTGCCAGTTCTTACTATCATTAAACTTATTAAACTTTGTATTGTTGATGCAAAATTTGTATTTAATGATGAGTTTTACACTCAGAAGTTTGGTATGGCAATGGGAAATCATCTTTCACCTGTTCTTAGTAATTTATATATGGAATTTTTCGAAACAAGATTGCTTAACACAATCCTTCCCAATAGAGCTAAGTGGTATAGATATGTTGATGATATTTTGTGCCTTATGCCTAAGAATGTAGACATAAACCATTTCCTTGTTAAATTAAATAGCTTAGCTCATTCTATAAATTTTACTGTTGAATTTGAAGTAAATAACTCATTGCCCTTCCTAGATGTTTTTATTATTAAGGGTAACATTGATTTTAAATTTAAAATTTACAGAAAACCTACAAATAATTGTTCCTATGTACACTATTATTCTTCACATCAAGATAGAGTTAAAGTGTCGGTTTTCTCTTCAATGTTTTTGAGAGCTTTACGTATTTGTAGTCCAGAGTTCATAGATGAAGAAATCTATAAAATTTATGAAATAGCTAATGATTTAAAATACCCAAGAAAAGAAACGTAATTGATAAATCTTTTAAAATAGCTAGGAATACTTTTTACAATCCCAAAAGGGACAACCAACCTTATTCAACCAAAAATATGTTGATTCTCCCTTACCATGAAAACTTGGTTGATATGCCTTCCTTTCTTAAGAATTTTAATATCAAAGTTGTATTTAAAAATCTTGATACAGTAAAAAGACTTTTGATAAAAAAATTCCCCCAAAATGCTGACGGATGTGTCTATAAGATTCCCTGTAAAATATGCGATAAAGTTTATTATGGTCAAACTGGTAAAAGTCTTGAACTAAGATTAAAACAACATAAATATAGCATTAGAACTGGACAAGATTCTAATGCTCCATTTATTCATGTGAGAGATTTTAACCATCCAATTGATTTTCAAAATGCTGAGAAAGTTGTATCAAGCAAGTCCATGGTTGAGAGGAATATAATAGAATCATGTTTCATTAAAAGCAGTTTTGAAAATAATATGAATATTTCTTTTGGTTTATATAAATTGGATTCATTTATAATTAGTAAAATTTGGGAAGAATTTAATGATAAATTGGACTAATCTTAATTCTTGGGAAGAGTTTCAGGTCCTTTCTTATGTTCCTCTTCACAGAGTCGTGAGATGTTACGCTACTGTGAGGTGTAGTCTTTGTTAGTATAATGTGACTGTGAGGTGTAGTCTTGCCCCTTTATAAGCCTGCTTGTCATGTTTCCTTTTATAGTTCCTTGATAATGTGAGTATTCACGAAAGCGCTTGGAATTCCTCTATTTTTTTCATAGTGGTTGTCTTGCATATTTTGATATCACCTGTTTACTGTGATCTTTTTGCACATATATATATATATATATATATATATATATATATATATATATATATATATATATATATATATATATATATATATATATATATTTATATATATATATATATATATATATATATATATATATATATATATATATATATATATATATATATATATATATATATATATATATATATTTAGGATGGGGTCCACCTCTAGTGTCAATTGTGGGACCCATTGCCTCGGAGAAGTGGATAAAAAGACTTCAAGGAAGAATATTTAGATTTCTTTCTGAAGCCATTTGAATATTCCACTTCCCCTACTACCCCATCTTTTTTTTTTATACAAACTTTATTTCAAGACAAAATACAAAATACAATGTGGAGTAAAACAACATAGATAACAACTCAGAGCTACATGTCAAATACTTCGTCCAACTCCACAGGAAGCGCTTAAAGATGCCCTGTGGGAAGTGCTTAGTGATCACAGGAAGTGCTTAAAGATGCCCTGTGGGAAGTGCTTAGTGACCACAGGAAGCGCTTAAAGATGCCCTGTGGGAAGTGCTTAGTGACCACCGGAAGCGCTTAAAGATGCCCTGTGGGAAGTGCTTAGTGACCACAGGAAGCGCTTAAAGATGCCCTGTGGGAAGTGCTTAGTGACCACAGGAAGCGCTTAAAGATGCCCTGTGGGAAGTGCTTAGTGACCACCGGAAGCGCTTAAAGATGCCCTGTGGGAAGTGCTTAGTGACCACAGGAAGCGCTTAAAGATGCCCTGTGGGAAGTGCTTAGTGACTACAGGGAGCACTTAAAGATGCCTTGTGAGAACTGCTTATTGGAATTCCGAGTTAATTTTGTGGTGTTCAAATGCATAGTTAGTGATCTTTAAAAGTATTTTCGTCAGTAGTTGTTAGTGATATTCAAGCATATTGTTAGTGGTGTTCATCGGAATTGTTAGTGATTTCGTTAAATATTTTTAGTGATGTTCATCGGTATTGTTAGTTGTGGAGGAATGTGCTCCTACGATAAAATGAACTGTATTGCTAATACTTAGCTTATTGATGAATCCAAGAAGTCGCAGCCATCCCCGACTCCTTCACAGAGGATACATTCATGGCCTCATTCTCCACCGGGCTGTATGGTAAAAATTACACGTGGTTATAAAATATATTGCCCTAAAGGAGCGTATGCTCATATCTTCAGTCATTAACTCCAGACTGATTTAACACTCACGTGTTTGGACTTAAAAGTCCACGCATAATTGCCGTCACTAGGTAAATTTTGATGCTCTTGGCCTACAAGAACTGCGCAGTCCTCTGCCTGACAAGAACATAAAAACATACCTTGCTCGTGTAACGTGAGCGATGGTGTTGAATCCACCATATATGGCAGAAATGCTGTCTTGATTGTAGAATGCCGCTGATGAGTCACCGTCTTGTTTCGATGGAGTTCACTTGCGATTGTCTCTACGTTTGTCTTTTAGCAGTAATAAGAAGCTGCGCACACTTCTGAATATACCACGATGTTATTCACTAAACGCGCTGGAACAGAGTTCTTATCTTATTTCCCGACGTTAGTGGAGATTAAATTAGAATAACGGACGCGTACGACTAATGTCTTTGTTAGGTTAAACCCTTCGTCGCCGTATGACCCGTTTCTTCGGTGGCCGATTTCAATCTAACCCCTTGTCCTGCCTCGTGTAGCCTCGTGGTGCTGCCTCGTGGGGCTTGTATCGCTGATATCAGCACAATTTCAACAATTGCTACATGCTGCTACAAGTGGCAATAAAAATGTTTGTGTTCTCTAAATACTTTAATCACTGGAACACATGATTGTAAATTCAAGTGTAGAAACTAATACAGCAGTTTACTATAATTTTCCTGTTACGGCAAAGAGTTACATTTATCTCAAATGTCTATTAACTCACATATACACTCGCTGCTACTTGGTCAGACAACACGTGACACACTGTGGTCAGTACATCTGGTCTGTGTTAATTTGTTTATGCACCCAGACTCGCCTCGTCTGGCCCCTTCCTAAGGGCAGAAAGGGTGGGGCCCTTAACAAGGGTAGAAAGGGTGCATACACCCCCTCCTTTGGAGAATTTTCTCCACATTAGTGATGTTCGTTGGTATTGTTAGTGATGTTCGTCGGTATTGTTAGTGATGTTCGTCGGTATTGTTAGTGATGTTCGTCGGTATTGTAAGTGATGTTCGTCGGTATTGTTAGTGATGTTCGTCGGTATTGTTAGTGATGTTCGTCGGTATTGTTAGTGATGTTCGTCGGTATTGTTAGTGATGTTCATCGGTATTGTTAGTGATGTTCGACGGTATTGTTAATGATGTTCTGAAGTATTGTTAGTGATGTTCTGAAGTATTGTTAGTCTTGTTCTGAAGTATTGTTAGTGATGTTCGTCGGTATTGTTAGTGATGTTCGTCGTTATTGTTAGTGATGTTCGTCGGTATTGTTAGTGATGTTCTGAAGTATTGTTAGTGATGTTCGTCAGTATTGTTAGTGATGTTCGTCGTTATTGTTAGTGATGTTCGTCGGTATTGTTAGTGATGTTCGACGGTATTGTTAGTGATGTTCGTCGGTATTGTTAGTGATGTTCGACGGTATTGTTAGTGATGTTCGACGGTATTGTTAGTGGTGTTCTGAAGTATTGTTAGTGATGTTCGTCGGTATTGTTAGTGGTGTTCTAAAGTATTGTTAGCAGTGATCACAGGTATTGTTAGTGGTGTTCTGAAGTATTGCTAGCAGTGATCACAGGTATTGTTAGTGGTGTTCTGAAGTATTGTTAGCAGTGATCACAGGTATTGTTAGTGGTGTTTTGAAGTATTGTTAGCAGTGATCACAGGTATTGTTAGTGGTGTTCTGAAGTATTGTTAGCAGTGATCACAGGTATTGTTAGTGGTGTTCTGAAGTATTGTTAGCAGTGATCACAGGTATTGTTAGTGGTGTTCTGAAGTATTGTTAGCAGTGATCACAGGTATTGTTAGTGGTGTTCTGAAGTATTGTTAGCAGTGATCACAGGTATTGTTAAGGAAGCATTTTAAGAAGGTAATTGATCATCATATATGAAGTATGAACAAGAATTCTCCTCAAAACACAAAAGCCCACCATCACATAGCTGCTACTACTTCCTCCTCAAGTACCACCACTACTACTGCCACAAGTACCACAACTACTACTACCACAAGTACCACAACTACTACTACCACAAGTACCACAACTACTACTACCACAAGTACCACAACTACTACTACCACAAGTACCACACCTACTACTACCACAAGTACCACAACTACTACTACCACAAGTACCACAACTACTACTACCACAAGTACCACAACTACTACTACCACAAGTACTACAACTACTACTACCACAAGTACCACAACTACTACTACCACAAGTACCACAACTACTACTACCACAAGTACTACAACTACTACTACCACAAGCACTACAACTACTACTACCACAAGTACCACAACTACTACTACCACAAGTACTGCAACTACTACTACTACAAGCACTACAACTACTACTACCACAAGTACCACAACTACTACTACCACAAGTACTGCAACTACTACTACTACAAGTACTACAACTACTACTACCACAAGTACTGCAACTACTACTACCACAAGTACTGCAACTACTACTACCACAAGCACTACAACTACTACCACAAGCACTACAACTACTACCACAAGCACTACAACTACTAATACAAGCACTTCAACTACTACCACAAGTACCACAACTACTAATACAAGCACTACAACTACTACCACAAGTACCACAACTACTACTACCACAAGCACTACAACTACTACTACCACAAGTACCACAACTACTACTACCACAAGCACTACAACTACTACTACCACAAGCATTACAACTACTACTACCACAAGTACTGCAACCACTACTACCACAAGTACCACAACTACTACTACCACAAGCACTACAACTACTACTACCACAAGTACCACAACTACTACTACCACAAGCACTACAACTACTACTACCACAAGCATTACTACTACTACTACCACAAGTACTGCAACCACTACTACCACAAGCATTACAACTACTACTACCACAAGTACTACAACTACTACCACAAGCACTTCAACTACTACTACCACAAGCACTACAACTACTACTACCACAAGCACTACAACTACTACTACCACAAGCACTACAACTACTACTAAATCAAGTTCTACTACTACCACAAGTACTACAACTACTACTACCACAAATACTACTACCACAAGTACTACAACTACTACTACCACAAGTACTGCAACTACTACTACCACAAGCACTACAACTACTTCTACCACAAGCACTACAACTACTACTAAATCAAGTTCTACTACTACCACAAGTACTACAACTACTACTACCACAAATACTACTACCACAAGTACTACAACTACTACTACCACAAGTACTGCAACTACTACTACCACAAGCACTACAACTACTACTACCACAAGTACTACAACTACTACTACCACAAACACTACAACTACTACCACAAGCACTACGACTACTACTACCACACGCAGTACAACTACTACTACTAGTGCTATAACTACTGCTATCACTAATACTACTATAATCACTACTATTACTATGTTCACGATTATATACTTTGTACCTCACTCTATACCAACATATACCCTCCGTGTCCCTGTATGTGACACTACTAGAGAATCTCTGAGTCTCCTTGGCACTCTGATCCATTTGAGCCATTAATGGCTCAAATGGAGCAGAGGTTTTGAGAGATGAAAACCTCATATACCAGTGAGGACACCGTCCCAGACACCACTTGATCCAAAGACGAGCTATACCCCAGCTGCAGGGCGTCGACGTCGATTGTAATTAACTGCTACACTATTTGTGCTGTAGAAAACTCACGGTGCCGTTGTCATAAGGCTGCTCCCGCCACTGGGCTGTAAACGGCACTTCGCCTGACCTGAAAAAGACTGTGCCTTTGTCACAGGGCAGCCCCTGCCATAGGGCTGTATATGGTACTACACTGCGCTCTTGTCAGAGGGCTACCCCTTTTCAAAAGGCTGTAGGCCGTACTCCACGTAACCTGAAGACGACTCACCATGCCCTGGTTGTAGGGCGCCCCTCCAAGGGGTTGTAAACGGTATTCCACCTGACACGAATGCTCAATATGCCCCGCCATAAGGCTGTAAACGGTACATCACTTGTACAAACTCCGATACTCCTTCAGGAGGCACTGCCGGGTCACCACAGGAAGAAAGACCCGGGCCAGGACCCGTCCTGGCAAACCTACCTGAACCTATGTTTGTAACGGCTTGACAAAGCTCCTGGAGAGCTAAAAGTTGCCACAATAATATGCTGCATTAGTTGCACTTGTGTCCCTTTACCTGGCATGAAATAAGTTATGAAAATATCCCAATATTCCTAAATAAGTATGCAATTAGGCTGGCCACATATTTTACATTTTGTTCATCCTCTGTAAGTGTGCCAGACTCCCAGAAGCACTTATAACCAAACCTAAGCCTGGCTACTTCAGTCAGTCTGTTCACATTTCAGGTTGTTCCATAAACGTACTTACCTACTATCATGTTATCATAGTGAGTGATGGATTTACTCAGGCTTGTAACAGTATTCCTGTGACATTGTTTCATTATTTATTTATCTCCTAATATTATCTCTAATGCTAGATAAACATTCCAATGACATGTTCTATATTTTCCTTCAGGTTACTTTAGCTAATTTATCAGCTTTATCATGAAAGAGTATTTTAGTGTGACGGAATCCATAAAAATTGTACATTAATTTATTTTTCACGGATTTTCGAGTATCTCCATCTGGCTTCTCCAGTGATCATGTTAAAGCCATTATGTGAATCAAGAGCCTTCATTAATGACATAGATTCAGTAGCAATCACAGAGACAAGCTCAGCATCATAAGCTAACTTTAGCGCCTTTAGGATGGCAAACAATTTCGTTCGCAGTACTGATGCCCAGTTGTTAATTCGTATCCCTAACTCAGCCATCGTTGTTAGCTAGGAAGGTGGCAACAAGATCAGATGCAGACCTGCCAGGTGGCTCTTGTTTACATCAATCAATGAATTTAGTTTTTTATATGAAATGATATGTGATATGAAACGAACACAACTTCCATAATGTGTTGAAATACTTTTGTTGTCTACTGTGATACAGTTCATTCAGGTTATTAAATTTAGTATAATTGTATGTTTTAACAACCTATTTACGTCTGTGTATTTACTTCAAGACTCTTATTTTGATTTGCAGTAGCAGTCTCTGCTTCATTTCTTAACATTCTAATAAAAGGTATATTGTTAATTTTAATAATGCTATTATTGATACAAGGAATACCAAGCTCCTTCCTTATTTTAATATCCTAGGTAGATTTAGTACAGCCGGGAATAATTCTGAAGGGTTCATATTGCATTGGCTCCAAAGGCCAAAGTGAATTTTCCTTAGCTATTATTAACATGAGCGCAGTATAATTAGTTAGGGATATAATATAGGTTATGTACATCATTCTCACTGTTTTCACATTAGCACCATAGTTAGGGTTGTAGCCAGCAACAGCTCTGAGAGCATTTTGCCTAAGTTTGCATTTCTTATTTACTTGTGGTATGGTGGATGTATCGGTGGGTATGGTGGATGTATTGGTGGGTATGGTGGATGTATTGGTGGGTATGGTGGATGTATTGGTGGGTATGGTGGATGTATCGGTAGGTATGTCTACGCTAAGATATCCGTAAGATGGTTGGGTGGAGGATGTCATTTGCTTGTTAAGATCTTTGTTTAGATGAAGATTTGATGAGTCTTAGTGAATTACAAATTAGTTGAACCTCGTTAAGAATAGTACTGATCTTCTTAAGAATACCATAACGTATGTGTGCACAGTAAAATCTAGAGTAATATATTTTCAAGAATATTTTTCAGTGATAACGAAATAATAACAAATTAATTGTACTTGCATATACAGATCATATTAATTTTTTTATTAACACATCGGCCGTCTCCCACTAAGGCAGGGTGGCCCGAAAAAGAAAAACTTTCATCATCATTCACTCCATCACTGTCTTGCCAGAGGTATGCTTACGCTACAGTTATAAAACTGCAACATTAACACCCCTCCTTCAGAGTGCAGACACTGTACTTCCCATCTCCAGGACTCAAGTCCGGCCTGCCAGTTTCCCTGAATCCCTTCATAAGTGTTACCTTGCTCACACTCCAACAGCACGTCATGTCCTAACAAACATTTGACGTGCTGTTGGAGATCTTCTATTATGATACATAACATGATCGTGAAGGTGTATCTGACTGCTTATACTTATGAATGGAAATTACCGAGTCAAGAAGATACTTGGGAAAAAATATGTATAACAAGTTTTAGATATTCTTTTTAAAGACATAATGAATGTGAAATAATGCTTTAAATGTTTTTATATTCATCTTATTGCTTTGTTTTTACCAAGTTTATCTGACTGCCCTTTACACTTGTCTATTTGAATGTGGCAAGCTAAGAATTTCTAATGAAGAAGTTGATCGTCCTAAAAATGACTTTAAGTTTGGGGCATCTTTGTAACTATTCACTTTCCGAAAAACCACATTGTGTCCGTAGTTTGACACTACGTACCAGAGTTGTCTGTTCATTGTACATTAGGTCATCTTTAGTAATATGTTCTGAACTAACATTAAGTGGAGTCAAATAGTGGATTTATAATCTCTCATGAAATGCAGTGTATTAGAGAGACTTAACATAAACATTATTTTCAATACTTTAACATTATTCGGGAGTCTCCGGCGACGTTCTTCATATTTAACTTTTTAACAAGTGGTTCTTTCAAATTGCAGCTGAACGGTTAAATGTCATGAAACTGGAACATTATTCATCCATGTAATCAAAAGTGTCAGATCTTCCAGCAAAAATGAACTCATTTTCAATTAACTGTACATGATAATGTGTTGCTCATTTACCTAAAAATGGCAGGTATGGAAGTTATAGGGTGTCTGGCCACATTATTGGTTACCGTTAACGATTTGTTGTCTAGTTTAGATCGAAGGTTTTTTTGGTTCCAAACTGTAAACCAAACTTTTTTTTATAGTTAATACATATAAGTTTCGGGTCATCCCCATGTTGACTATCCCACCATACTGTACATTCCTTACTGTAATGTTGTTCAGCACATTTACCACACCATAAGGGGACTAACACATCTTAATAAAAAGGAAATGTAAGCTTGGCACACATGAAGCTGTCAACGATTTGGGTGTTTCCTTTAAGTCTTCTAAGTCTAATGACATGTTTATTTTGAGATTATTAAGAGAAATTCTTAAATAGAGGGTATCCAGAGTTTATTATGCTGATCCGTAAGTCTTGGTCTCAGCTTGATGGCTATCAGCTGGCTTTCTGATTATTGTCCTTTATGGTTCGATAATACCTTCATTCATGTCTTTCTTATTTTTTCTATTTTGGTCTTAATAATCTTCTCGTGTTTTATTTTTTACTATTTCTCCCTTATCTTGTATTTCCCTCTATTGTCATTTTCATTACTTCTTTGATCCTTGTATTAAACCCCCCTTTCATTAGCCTCATTGTACACAATAATCCATCTTCTTGTCTGATGTTCACTACTATCTTCTTTATATTCATTCTTGTTATGCAAGTGGAAAGGGTGTGGTGATATTCGGGTGATTGTGGTGGTTTTAGGAGTGGTAATGGTTAGTTCATTGTGTGGGTAGAAGTGGTGGTGGTGCTGGAGACGGTTATTTGGTTTATGTTGTGATAGTGAGGGTAGTGGATATGTATGTGGGGTAAATGGCGAAGGTGGTGAGTGGTGGTGCTTACAATAATGATTTATTTGCAGTAGTTGTGATAGTATATAAGTTATAGCTGTGTTAGAGGTGATATTAACGGAAGGGTAGTGGGTAATGGGCTTTTGAGACTGAGGTAGTGGAGGTATTTAATTTGTAAGTTACAGTACTTGTGGTAGTGTTGGTGTTAGAGGTGGACGCATTTGAATTAGAAGTTACAGTAGTAATGGTATTTGTTATGGTTGACGGAGTTGTTGTGGTTGCTGCATTACTAACTTTATTAATGGTAATGGTAATGAAATTGTTCATGATAGTATTAATGATGGTGATGGATCTGGAGGTCTTGTTATTGTTTCTTTTCTTGTTCTTGTTGGTAGTGGTGGTGCTGGTGCTGGTGGTGCTGGTGTTGGTGGTGCTGGTGCTGGTGTTGGTGGTGCTGGTGGTGCTGGTAGCAGTTGTGTTTGTAGAAATAGTGATAGTGAAGATACTTATTATGCGGTAATGTTGAATATATATGTAGTAATGGCAGTAACTGTGTGGTTGTGGTTACACGTAAAAGTTATCATGGAAGTGGCAGTAGTGATTGTTGTTGTGGGGTGAAATTGCATTTTGCCTTTTTAACTTAGTTAAACACGATCCAACGCCAGATGAACTCTACCACTTCAAAGCACAACTCGGCAGTTTTATGTCTCCGCTGCTGCTCTTGCAACTGTTACTGCTTTTGCTGCTGCTGTTGCAACTGTTGCTGGTGGTGCTGTTGTTGCTGCTGCTGCTGTTTGAATGTGGATTAATATTATTATTATTTTCATAATTTAAAAATAATTTGTCAAAACAGTTTAGGCCATAAAGCGCCACAATACTCAGGAAAGTTGTCCGTAATAGAACGTATTGTGATAAATTGACTCATGAGCTAACAAGTCAGTTCGGGTTAAAACGTTTTAGAGAAAATCTGCAATGAACGTAAGTTTTCTGAAAGGTGAGTGGGTAATGTGATAGCGCCAGTGTTCTGAAAATGGTACAATCACTCATAATGTTTGTCATTGTCAACTAGACGTGACAAGTTTCACAAAAAAGGCTCTGGATATCTCTCCATTTGATCGCTTTTTGAGTCTAGTGTGGGTAATATGCAGTCATGTAAGAACCGTTTCCCAAACTATAAAACAGTGGAGATGTAATTTGATCATGAACAGATAGCTGCTGTCTAACCTGAACCATCGACGCTGCACTCGATGTCGAATTCTTTGAGATACACTGGAAAATAATCCCCTTCTAGAGATGACAACACTGGAAAACAATCCCCTTCTAGAGATGACAAGTCTTAGAAAGCGGATTTTGCCGAAGAATCTTCACGTTTGTTCCCCAGACGCCATAATTACTAAGGACCATTCAAAAAGAGATATTTTAAACTTGCTGAAAAAGCATCAGAACCAGTATTAATGCAAAGGACGATGGGATACTATGAGTCAGACCTTTGAAAAGTTTGCAATGCATTTTGAGAATCAGAGTTTAAAACAAAGGAAGTAGTAAAGAGGACAATGTGGATGATTGTCTCAAGTAATATGAATAATCCTGTAGCAAAGATACCAGCTGCATATACACCATCTGAAGCCTGGAAACCATCATAAATAACAACTGGGTGCTACTGGAAGTGAAGAGGGAGCGCATGTTCATAGCATGGATACTATGACTGAAAAGAAACGGAAGGAAGGACAAATTCGAGCACAAAACATCTCGGCAGAGTGAACACAAAAGAGTGCAGAGCAATTAAAAGGACGTAACAAAACAGAACGACTCTGAAAAGTGCAGCTAATGTGATGTCTGTTATTATTCTATAAGTTGCATGACAGAGAATTAGATAACGTTTATAGTGAGTATCTCGACGGTCTTGCAATGAACGAACAGTGACTCTATAAATAAACTTTCAAATGAATCACCTTGACATAGATCATTAATGATGGACAGCATCTAGCTTGAAGGGAACAGCTGTAGAAGATTAATATACCAGATCCCACATAAAGAAGTTCAGATAGAATCAAGGCCTGGAGTTTACCTGGAGAGGGTTTCGGGGTCAACGCCCCGAGGCTGTTACTGCTGGCTGCACGCAAACTGACGTACGAACCACAGCCCGGTTGGTCAGGTACTGACTTTAGGTGCCTGTCCAGTGCCTTCTTGAAAACGGCTAGAGGTCTATTGGTCTAAATGAATTATGTATGCGGGGTCTAAAGGAATTATGTATGCGGGAGACAGTTGAACAGTCTTGGGTCCCGGACACGTATTGTGTTGTCTCTCAATGTACTCGTGGCGCCCCTGCTTTTCATTGGGAAAATGTTGCATCTCCTGTCGAGTCTTTTGCTTTCATAGGAGTGATTTTCGTGTGCAGGTTTGGTACCAATCCCTCTAGGACCTTCCAAGTGTATATTATCATGTATCTCTCTCGCCTGCGTTCCAGGAATACAGATCAAGGACCTTCAACCGTTCCCAGTAATTTAGGTGCCTTATCGTACTTATGTGTGTCGTGAAAGTTCTTTGTACACTATCCAGGTCAGCAATGTCGCCAGCCTTGAAGGGGCCGTTAGTGTACAACAGTATTCCAACCTAGAGAGAACAAGCGATTTGAAAAGAATCATCATGGGTTTGGAGTCTCTAGTTTTGAAGGTTCTCATTATCCATCCTATCATTTTCCTAGCAGATGCGGTAGATATATTGGTGTGGTCTTTGAAGGCGAGATCATCTGACATTATCACTCCCAGGTCCTTCATAATACTTTTTCGCTCTATTGTGTGGTTAGAATTTATCGTATACCCTGATACATTTTTAATTTCCTCAAGTTTTCCATATCTCAGTAGTTGAAATTTCTCCTCTTTGAACTTCATATTGTTTTGAGTGGCCCATTTGAAGATTTGGTTGATGTCCGCTTGGAGTCTTGCGGTGTCTTCGATGGAGGTCACTGTCATGGCAATCCGGATGTCATCCGCAAAGGAAGACACGGAGCTATGGCTTACATCTCTGTCTATGTCAGAAATGAGGATGAGGAATAGAATGGGAGCGAGTACTATGCCTTGTGGAACAGAGGTTTTTACCGTAGCTGCCTGGGACTTTACTCTGTTTACTACTACTCTTTGTGTTCTATTTGTCAAGAAGTTATAGTTACATCTACCAACTTTTCCTGTTATTCCTTTATCACTCATTTTGTGCGCTATTACACTATGGTCACATTTGTCGAAAGGTTTTGCAAAGTCTGTGTATGCTACATCTGTATTTTGTTTATCTTCTACAGCACCCATGACCTTTTCATAGTGGTCCAGTAGCTGGGACAGGTAGGAGCAACCTGCTCTAAACCCGTGTTGCCCTGGGTTGTGTAGTTGATGGGTATCTAGGTGGTTGGCGATCTTGCTTCTTAGAACCCTTTCAAAGATTTTTATGAAATGGGATGTTAGTGCTATCGGTCTGTAGTTCTTTGCAATTGCTTTACTGCCACCCTTGTGGAGTGGGGCTACGTGTGTTGTTTTTAGTGTGTGTGGGATGACCCCTGTGTCCATGTTCCCTCTCCATAGAATGCTGAAGGCACGCGACAGGGGCTTCTTGCAATTCTTGATAAACACGGAGTTCCATGAGTCTGTGCCTGGGGCAGAGTGTATGGGCATGTCATGTATTGCCTTTTCAAAGTCTTGTGGAGTTAGAATAATATCTGAGATTTTTGGATTGTCGACCCTTAGTCTGTGCAGCGGCTCGCTGAACACTGAGTCGTATTGGGACTTTCATATCTCACTCATTTCTTGGCTGTCATCTGTGTATGTTCCATCCCGCCTAAGCAGAGGCCCAATACTGGATGTTGGTTTTCCTTAGATTTGGCATAAGAGAAGAAGTATTTTGATTTGTTTTCAATTTCCTTTATGACTTTTAGTTCTTCCTGTGACTCTTGTCTCCTGTAAGATTCCTTCAGCTGAAGTTCGATATTTGCAATTTCATTGACCAGTGCCTCCTTCGTTTTCAGATATATTGGCTCCTCTCAGCAGCTTTGTGACTCTTCGCCTTCGTCTTGAGCAGATCTCAAGAATCACAGAGTTCATTTTTCTAGGCAAATGTTCGAATCCGTCTTGTTTAGGATATCTTCCCAGCATGTTTCATTTAAGACATGGTTGACTTGATCCCATTGTATGTTTTTGTTATTGAAATTGAATTTTGTTAAGACACCCTCATGACTGATCACATTTTGCTGGTCAGGAGCCCTGTGCATACATATCTGTATCTATATTATGTTGTGATCTGAGTGTATTGTCTTTGATACGGTTATATTACGTATCAGATCGTCGTTGTTAGTGAAGATGAGGTCCAGCGAATTTTCTACTCTTGTAGGCTCTAATTTTTGCTGGTTTAAGGTGAATTTGGTGCAGAGATTTAATAGTTCGTGTGTGTGTGAATTTTCATCTGCGCTGCCTCCTGGGGTGATCTCTGCTAAAACATTGTTTGCTCTACTCCTCCATTTTAGGTGTCTCAAGTTGAAATCTCCAAGTAGTAAGATGTTTGGGGCAGGAGTTGGGAGATTTTTCCAGACAGTGGTCAATTTTCAAAAGCTGCTCCTGGAATTCCTGGGAAGTTGCGTCTGAGGCTTGTATACCACCACAATGACAAGGTTTTGGTTTTCAATCTTTACCGCCAAAACTTCAACTACATTTGAGGTGTTTAGTAGTTCTGAGCAAATGAGCGACTCTGTGATGTACAGGCCAACCCCCCCTTGTTGCTTGTTTAGTCTGTTGCATCTGATAAGGTTATATCCTGGGATCCATATTTCGTTGTGAATGTTGTAAACAGTGCATTTGATTCCGTGAGCAGTTCCTTGATGTAAGGAATTTTGTTCTTTCTTGACGGCTTTAGACCCTGTATGTTTGCAAAGACAAATGTCGTTATATTGGTAGAATTTATGGGGAGGGTTATTTGCTGGCTCTATTATCTATTGTTCTGGAGTGGAGGCCAGTGCCCGTGCCTCTGCTCCAGAGGTGTTTTCATGGAAACATGGTTTTGTTGTGAATGCACCCTTGTGGAAGCCTTCCGTTTGAGAACAGTCTGAGAGAAGCTGTTTTGATCCGGACACTGAAATGTCGACCTGTCATGTAGGCATTGAGAAAAACTAGGAGTTGTTATCGTTGGTCAAAAAAAAGGACTAGAGTTAAGATAATAATATCATCATGCTGTATCGTAAGCCCTTTTCTAAGTAGAAAAAGACCGACATCTAAAACTGACCTTTCGCAAAGGCTTAGCGTATCAAGCCGGAGCAAAAGGGTCAGTAGCGGAATAGGATTCTTGTGTACCAAAACAGTTCTTTATCTCTATGTATCACACAAGTCTCCATTGTTCAAATAGCGTAGGAATAGTTCTGGGTCTATAATGGGAAGAACTGCGGACCGACATACATGGTTTCCGGAATGAAAATAGAAGTATCGTAGCAGATGTCTACTATATGGATAACACTGCTGTAGACTCAAAACAACTGGGAGGGATAATAATTATTATGCTAATGTGTGTTAATGATAAAGTGTAAAAATGAATATCAATATTATTATATACGTGAAAGTATGTTAATAGGACAATCAGCTGTTTATAATCTTGTTTGAAGGTGTGTATCATCGGTCCCAGCTGCCGTACGTCGACACTTCTATAATGATGATATATATTCAAGAGTGAAAAATGGAACATTATACGGATCGTCTATGTAAGAGGTGAAGACTCAAACAATAGACTCCCCGAAGGATTTAAAATAATGAAAATCAGGAGAGAGAATTGTGGCCAACGAGAAACCCAGGCAAAGTGACATACTCTTGTGTTTACACGTTTAATGGAATCCGCTAATAATAATATAATAATATAATATAATAATATAAAGAAGAGGAGATACATCAAGAGAGTACTTGTCTGTTATTTATTGATGTTTTTCCTATACTGAACACACAAGAGATGTGGCATTTGAAGCAAAAACATAAAGACACAAACAATTACATTTGGCTTCTCGTGTAATATGTCAGGAATATTTGTTTGAAATTTAATTAGCGACCAGTGCTACGCTTGCTTCGATAGCGGCCACACATAGAATACATTTATTAAAATATTACCTGAGATAAGTGAAGTAGTGATTCAACTGAGTTGGGAGGAAATAAAGTGAAATAAAGAAAAGTAAGACCAGTTCGCAAATGATGGAATAAGAACCATGATAAGAAAGTGTTTGCTAACAAACACATCATTTATCACTATTTGATCAAAGAAAATCAAGAATTCACTACATTAATGAGTATGAGTTTGAGGGTGGGACTACAAGGGTCAAAATTCCCGTATTTGAACGTAATGGTAAAGAGGTAAGTAAAGATAACCACTAGAGACCCCCTCACAAAAATGATAATTAAAATAAAAAATTAAATATTGGTTCAGGTGGGAAGAAACTAAGTGTCGTTGGTGAGCTAAAGAAAAGATGAGGAAAGAGAAGGAAACAAGGAACAGATTGTATACCATTTATTTAAATAAACACTGGCCACGTTACAATAGAGTGGAACTTGGTTAAACACTTTAGTTTACAGTGCATCAGTGCCCACTAGAGGAGACTTCAGGTTATTGATGGACTGAATATTAAACAAAGAAGTCAAAAAAATGGAAATCCCATAACTTGGTGTTTATTTACTGGGCGACCAATGTATGACGGAGAAAACTGAATATTTTCCAAAATTCCTCTACCAAAAAAAAAAAAAATGTAGCTTTGATTAACAAAGTGGAAACAAAGGTACTTGCATGTATGATCCATTAAGTGAGGGTTTTACGGAAGCTGGCGAGACTTTGCTAATAACTTACGGCGAATGGATCAGATTGTTTCAACCTAATACTTGCATTTATAGAATAACCCTTTGGAATTATACAATACTCTTCTTTTTTCAGATGACTCACTTTCCTTTTATCTTTCTACTCCAAAATTCTTGTGTTCTTGAACTATTTTTATACACTCACGAATAACATAATTTGCTTATACAATAAAAACGTAACTTCAAGCTGAAAGTAGTGTCTTTGGAGTGGGTATACGGTTCTCATTTGTCAAAGACTCTTTCCAATAGAAACTTAACCCCGTTTGTATTAATTTTTGTCAAAGGCACTAGTTGATAGACACTTTTGTGTGGATGTTTATGTTCTTACCTATTTTTTTACCTATTGTGGTTGCAGGGGTCGAGTCACAGCTCTTGGCCTCGCCTCTTCGCTGTCGCTACTAAGTTTACTCTCTCCCTGCTCCAACAGCTTTATCGTTCCAACAGCTTTATTGTTCCTCTTCTTAAAGCTATGTATCGATCCTGCTTCCACTGCATAACTCTCCAGATTGTTCCACTTCCTGACAACTCTATAACTGAAGAAATACTTCCTAACATCCCTATGACTCATCGGAGCTTCTAAGTTCCGTTATGACCCTATTTGTTATGTCCCATCTCCGAAACATTCTGCCTATCACCTTGTTAATTCCTCTCAGTATTTTATTTCGTTATCATGGCCCCCTATACCACCTGTCCTTCAGAGTATTCAGGTTCATTTCCATCTCGTAGGACATGCCTTAGCTCGGGACTACTCTTGTTGCAAACCTTTGAACTTTTTCCAATTTCTTGATGTGAATGACCAGGTGTGGGTTCCATACTGTTGCTGCATACTCCAATAATGGACAGGACTTACAAGGTGCACAGTGTCTTGAATGACTCGTTACTTAGGTTTCAAAAAGCTATTACAGTGGTACCTCGAGTTACGATCTTAATTCTTTCCAGACGGCTATTCAAGTGCCGATACCGAAGGAATTTTTCCCATTAATCCATTTCAGACCCCCAAAACACACTTACAAAAGCACCTACAAAAATACACTCACATAATTGTTCGAGTTGGGAGCTGCTCGTAAGTAGAGGTACCACTGTATTAGATTTATCAGGCTCCTATATGCTGCAGCAGTTATTTGGTTGATGTATGCTTCAGGAGATGTGCTCGGTATGATACTCACCCCAAGATTCTTTTTATCGAGTGAGGTTTGCAGTCACTGGTCCCCTAGGATGGACTTCTTTGACCTTCCCCTATCGTCATGACTTTGACAGTTGTTGGACCAGGATGCAAGCCTGGTCCAACATGCTTGTGCTACCCGATCCTCGTCTACTTGAATTCTCCCCATCAGCTTCATGAACAGTCTGCAAACAGGGACACTTCTGAATCTATATCATTCACATATACTCTGCTCGTCACATGCACCTCTATGACATCTCGTCACTTACCATCATTTGTTATTTCTTTCCTGTTAGGTATTTCCTGATCCATTGCAGTGCATTTCCTGTTATTCTGGCGTACCATTCTACCTTTTGCACTAATTTCTTGTGCAGAACTGAGTCGAAAGTTTTCTTACAGTCCAAAAATGCAGTCTCCACTATTCTTCTGATAATTTTCGAAAATGATTTTTTATACTATATATATGTCAGTGATACTAGTCTGTAGTTTAACGCTGTCTTCCACACCTCAGGTAGTTGCCCTATTACAAAAGATATGTTGTATATTGTTGTTAGTGGCACACAGTGCCACTGCTACCTCTCAGGATGCATGGAGAGATGTCGGTCCCCACCGCCTTTCAGGTGTCTAGTTTGCTTAGCAGACTCTTCACCACCTCCTCGGTTGTGTTTAGTATGTCCAATACTTATTGGTGAACCCTACCATCCCGGTTTGCTGAAAGCCTTTCGGTCTCAACGGAATACACTAAATTTCGTCTTTAGCTCCTCGCATACTTCTTGGTCGTCTCTTGTGATCTCCCATCTTTCTTTCCTCAGCCTGATTACTTGGTTCTTTAGCTGTTTTCCTCCTAATATGAGTGTACAACGGCTTTAGGTCATGCTGAAGTAGGCATGACCTACTTCCACATAATGATTTGTCAATGTGATACGACCTATGACTGCTGCACCTCACCTGCCTACAGTATATAAGCCACTTCTTCGCACATATGCTGTATTCTTTTCAAGATTGATGGACTGACTACATCCTCCCAAGGCTGAGGGACTGATTACCTCAAACTCCCCCTGTTCTTCACGATTCTCCTTTGTATGGACTGATGAAGCCACTGTGTAGCGAAACGTTTCCTCATTAAAGATACCCAAGAATTGCACATGTGTCTAATTTATCAGCATTTAGCCTATCTTTGGATTTCTTATTTAGTTGTTGTATAATGGAGGGTACATCTACACCAAGATATCTGTAAGATTTAGCATAGCTGATGTTTTCACCCTGCAAACAGATGAGTGGGGATGTCATTTACTTGCCGATATCTTTATTTTAGATGAAGATATGATGAGGTATAATCGATTACACATTGCTTGAACTTCGTTAAGAAGGGTACACATCTTCTTATGTTCTGTTGTATGGATCATCAGCATAACTTATAGCTATATGTTTTCGTGAGGTAGGTAGAGCATTTAGGAGAGCATTAATCATGGGAACGGGATGGAGGGAAAGTTGGTGTCTTATTCTGAAGTATAGTCTGTCGAATATCATTCTTTCAAAAGTTTTTCAAAGACAATTAGTTAAGGAGATTGGTTTAAATGTATCATGTTATTGCGGCAGGGGTAGACCAATGAGAATATTGGTCCAAGAAATGGGAAGAACACCCTCGATGATACTGAGATTATACAGTGCTAACAAAGGTTTATCAGGGACCTGCCTTAGAGTTCTGAGCATATCATAGGTTATACTATCTTCTCCAGGAGCAGTTGATCGACCTGCATTTAATGCATTATCTAATTCATACTCGGTGAAGAGGCAATCACTCTCATCAGTATTTTGGCCATAAAGTTAATAAATTTCAAACTTCCTTCAGCAGCACTCTCTAGGTTTTTTTCTTAAATGTGACGGAGATTTTCATGCATGAATGTTTTGGACCAGTTATTAATGAGGTCATTTGCTTTTATAATTAGAAAGAGATGAACAACATTACCAGATTTTCCTGGTTATTTATTTATAGCTTTTCAAGCCAAACTTAAATGGGTAGACTTATATAACCCACTAACAAATTGTTCCCATTCCTGTTGCCTAAGTTCTTGCTTTCTAATCCTTGCATTTATTAGTGCAGCTTGGAACGTTCTGAGCAGGTCTGGGGTTCTACATTCACAATACGCTTTACCAGTTCTCTCAGCTACACGTTTTAAATTGCTTACTTGTGGATTATTATAGTATTTATATGGGTATTTGATGTCAAGATGGAAGATTCATGTCTTCTTTTTCTGCTCACTTGATCTGTGTTCACATTGTCAATGGTGTCAACTAAATCATTATTGAATTTTTGTGCCAGTGTGTTCATAATTGTTATACCACTGATCCACGTAGTTGAGGAAATTATCTCTGTTTTATTGTACGTCCGTTTTTCTTACAACAATAAGTAAATTTAATATTGCACTTTCCATTTCCTGACCTCTATCTTTTACTTGAGACATACTTTAAAGTAACAACCTCATCACGTTGCGTACAAGAAGTTACTTGAGCGCCACTTGAGCTGTTAAGTAAATTTAGTTTGTTTGTGTCAGCATTTGCTGCCCATCAACTTTTTCCTGACTTGTTTTCAACCTTTTATCTGCTAATTATCAACTAGAGCAGCTGTCTCTAGAATATCTATTCCCGTATGATCTATGAGATATTCCTGGATTTAAAGGGAATTCTACTATAAAACTCCTATTTAAGAAATAACAACAATAGATTATATGCTTGTGAATTTAGTGCTCTCCACCAGCACTACAGAGATATTTACTTTTCATGTGCAAACTCTATACAGGTTTGAGCTGGCTTACGTTGCATACTACAAAATGTTCGCTGATAACTGACAGAAATTAAATGAAAAAATTCAGGAAAGTTTTCTTATCATATTTAATATATTCTTCAAAAGATTCGTTGTACAACTCTGTGCTCTATCTGTCAATCCAGTAAGCAATAAAGCTGCCTGGTGCTCTACCTGTCAATTCAGTCAGTAAAAGCTGACTGGTGCTCTACCTGTCAATTCAGTCAGTAATAAAGCTGCCTGGTGCTCTACCTGTCAATTCAGTCAGTAATAAACCTACCTGGTGCTCTACCTATCAATCAAATAAGTAATAAAGCTGCCTGGTGCTCTACCTGTCAGTCAGTATGCAATAAAGCTGCCTGGTGCTCTACCGTCAACCCAGTAAGTAATAAAGCTGCCTGGTGCTCTACCTGTCAATTCAGTCAGTAATAAAGCTGCCTGGTGCTCTACCGTCAATCCAGTAAGTAATAAAGCTGCCTGGTGCTCTACCGTCAATCCAGTAAGTAATAAAGCTGCCTGGTGTTCTTCCGTCAATCCATTAAGTAATAAAGCTGCGTAGTGCTCTACCTGTCAATCCATTAAGTAATAAAGCTGCCTGGTGCTCTACCTGTCAATCCAGTATGCAATAAAGCTGCCTGGTGCTCTACCGTCAATCCAGTAAGTAATAAAGCTGCCTGGTGCTCTCCCTGTCAATTCAGTCAGTAATAAAGCTGCCTGGTGCTCTACCGTCAATCCAGTAAGTATTAAAGCTGCCTGGTGCTCTACCTGTCAATTCAGTAAGTAATAAAGCTGCCTGGCGCTCTACCTGTCAATCCAGTAAGTAATAAAGCTGACTGGTGCTCTATATGTCAATCAGTAAGTAATAAAGCTGCCTGGTGCTCTACCGTCAATCCAGTAAGTAATAAAGTTGCCTGGTGCTCTACCGTCAATCAGTAAGTAATAAAGCTGCCTGGTGCTCTACCTGTCAATTCAGTCAGTAATAAAGCTGCCTGGTGCTCTACCGTCAATCAGTAAGTATTAAAGCTGCCTGGTGCTCTACCTGTCAATCAGTAAGTATTAAAGCTGCCTGGTGCTCTACCTGTCAATCCAGTAAGTAATAAAGCTGCCTGGTGCTCTACCGTCAATCCAGTATGTAATAAAGCTGCCTGGTGCTCTACCGTCAATCCAGTATGTAATAAAGCTGCCTGGTGCTCTACCGTCAATCCAGTATGTAATAAAGCTGCCTGGTGCTCTACCGTCAATCCAGTAAGTAATAAAGCTGCCTGGTGCTCTACCTGTCAATTCAGTCAGTAATAAAGCTGCCTGGTGCTCTACCGTCAATCCAGTAAATAATAAAGCTGCCTGGTGCTCACCGTCAATCCAGTAAGTAATAAAGCTGCCTGGTGCTCTACCTGTCAATCCAGTAAGTAATAAAGCTGCCTGGTGCTCTACCGTCAATCCAGTAAGTAATAAAGCTGCCTAGTGCTTGTGTGGCCTTGACAACTGTATTATTCCCAACTGTATCTTGGGATCTTATACAGAGAATTCTTCAACTCTTACCTAACCTATAGGTATGACCTCATTTCACTAGTGGATTTTTCCAATGGTGACTCCGCCTCCGGCTGCTTCGTCTCACCTGTCTACAGAATATACGTACCTTTTTCGCACATATTCTGTACTTTTATCGTCACTGATGGATTGAGCATATCGACTCCACGCTTAGGGACTGATTACCTCAAACTTCTTATCTTCCACCAGTGACTGGTGAAAACTTTCCACAACAATGATAACCGACTCACTTGACATGGGTTCAAACTTCTCCCGTTCTGTAGTTTGTTTGCAATCGAGTCAAGGTTCCAAAGTGTTGAACAAGTCTCTTAGTCAACCTGTCATTGACCTTGGAAGTCAGTGAAGCTGTGTGCTGAATATTAAATGTTTGTTGTTGAGTTCGTACTGGCTGTTGGTTCAGTAGCACAATGTTGTCTCTGAAAACAATCTCCCTCTTGTAACTCTTCTTGGTTCAATATTATATCAGTCTTTGTATGGTCAATTTACAACTATACAAGGCGTTCCATACATTCAAACTCTTTGAGTAAGGCCAATGAGCATAGGATGAGTAAGGAAGTGAATATATCTTTCAAGACATTCTTTAGGTCGGGCGCCTAGTCAACATTCCTTTAGAATCTTCTAAAATAAAAGGCTAGGTTATGTATGAGTAGTACACTGTCACTTCCATTCTTAGTGAATATGTTAACTAAGAGTGAAGGGCAAGTGGAACTAAGTGGGTACACTCGTCTCTGAAACAACTCTTGTTGCTTCCACGTCTGTCATAATGCGCAGAGATCTTTTTTAAAAATCAAATTATTATTGATAATATAATCATGGGAACATTAAACCAGTAGGGATTATACTTATTCCCTTGTTCATACTTGTTTTTCCATTTTTCTCAGGCAAATGCTTTTATACTAAACTTTTTTCTTCCATTGCAGAAGAAAATTCTTATAACGGAGGATGCCTATTCTAGTGTTAATGAAATAACTGAGCTTGTGGGGGATATGGAAGGTATTCATGCTCAATTCAGGGAACTGGAGCACAAATCCACTTCCCTAGATCAAGAGCCCTGACCAGCGTCAAGGACCCTTCCCTATGGGTATAACTAGAAAAAAAGCTCTCCTTAGAATCACTGAGACACGTGGAAGGAAGCACTGACTAGGAAGTAGAAAATATTGAACTTAAGTTAAAGAATTCATAGAGGATCCAGGAGAGACCGAAGGAGCTAAAAGCAATTGAATAAATCCTAAATTAGTATTTTCATAAGTCAAAAACAACGTAAAATTCGCATCCAGTATGGGGCTCTAGCTCGAAGAAGATGGCTCTCGAAACACAAAGTAAGTCCCTTACACGGACGACACCAGGAAATTTGTGATTCTGAAGTCTCAATATGACTTTGTGTTTCGTGAGCCATTAATCAGATTAAAGATGGACGGTCTGAGTCTCAAAGCCTTGTCAATATATGCCAAATTTCTTATATAAGCTTAAAAGCTTAACTCCACTGGACTTTGAAAGAAAAATGACAACATGCCCATGCACTCTGCCCCAGAACCAGACTCCTGGAGCTCCATGTTCATTAAGAACTGCAAGAATTTATTTCACGTACCTTAAGTATGATATGGAGAGGCAGCCTGGACACGGGTGTTATCCACAGTCGCTAAAAACTACGGATATAACTCCACTCCTTAAAGGTGGCAGCAAAGCAATAGCAAAGATAGCTTTTACGGTCTACACTATAAAAAATGTTCGAAAGAGTTCTAAGCAGAATGGTCGCCACCCACTTGGATTCTCAACAACTTCACAACTCAGGACAACATGGGCTTAGAACAGGTCTCTCCTGCCTCTTGCAATTACTGGATCAATATGGCATGGTCTTTGATGTACTAGAGAACAAACAGATTGTAGATGTATTATCCACAGACTTTGCAAAGCCTTCGATAAGACCAATCATGGTGTAATATGTGTGCTGAAGGAATAATTGGAAAAGTGGGCAGATGAATCTTTAATTTCCCTAACCAACTGAACACAAAGTGCATTGGTAAACAGAGTTAAGTCGAGGCTGCCGCTGTGAAAAGCTCTGTTCCACAAGGTAGGGTTCTCGCCCACATCCTTTTTCTCGTGTTCATATCTGAAAAGGCAAAGATTTAAACTATAGCACAGTGTGTTTTTGTAGAGGATATTCGAATCTGCGTCAGAGTATCTTCCATTGAGGACACGGTAAATCTCTTAGTGGACATAAACCAAGTTTCCCAATCTACCACGGGAAAACATTATAATGTTCAATGAGGACTAATTTCAGTTACTCAGTAATAGAAAACTTGAGGAAATAATAGCTAGACCGGAGAATACGAAAAGTTCTAATCATTCAATAGTGCGAAAAACTAATTTGAACGACTTTTGGGTGATAATGTCAGAGGATCTCACCTCCAGGATCACAAGAGTCACTATCACAGCCGTAAGAAAATGATGGGGCGGATAATGAGAACTTTCATAACAAGGGATGTCATGCTAATGATGACGCTCTTTAAATAATTTGTTCTCTCTAGCTTTTTCATATATATATATATATATATATATATATATATATATATATATATATATATATATATATATATATATATATATATATATATATAGTGTGTGTGTGTGTGTGTGTGTGTGTGTGTGTGTGTGTGTGTGCGGTGGGTGTAGCAGATCACATGTACACCAGTACGTGTGTACCAGCACTTTCAGTGCCTCAGAGAACCTTCATTGTATATAACGGTTCTGTCAAGCACCTTAATTGCTGGGAATTTATAAAATCCTTTGACTTGTACTCCTGGAACGCAAGCGTGAGAAGATTCATCGCAATTTACACCTGAAAATCCTTGTGGAACTGGTCCCAAATATGCACACAGAAATCCCCCTATGAATGCAATAAACTAGATAGAGGGTTCAGCATACCCACACTGAAAAACAAGACTCTCCATCATGCATAAAGGGAATTACGAATAGACCACTTACAGTTTTCAAGGGAAGTGGACAAATCAGCGGGTGTGGTTCGTACGTTGAATTGCGTACGGCCAGCAGCAACAGCAATTGATGAACCCCTGATCCACCGGGAGATTAGTCGAGGACCGGGCCATGGGGGGATCGACCCCGGTATAACATCTAGGTAGGTTACTACAGCTATATTAGTTTTGGTTTTTTTTAGAGCACATTGATGAATGAAGTGAGAGCACCACATGGAGCCTAAATGAAATATATTTGATTCTGTTTCATATATTCTTTTCTTTTTCATAAACTTATTTTTTTAATGTACCTATTTTTGAAATAAAAATTTACAACATGGATGAACACTTGTCTAAATTAAACTTTTAAAAAAACTCTTTGTAACACTTTGCTCTGCCAAATATTCTTTCCTACAAAAAAAATTTTAATTGGAATGCAAAGACAATAAAAAAAAAGAGATGTCACAATGAATTTCACAATAAAAAAAAGAATTCCAAAAAAAATGTCACAAAAAAGATGTCATAAAAAGAGATGTCACAATAAAGAGATCCTCCCCTTTCCCCTTTTGCCATAGTTGTCGCCTCAGTTTATCTCCCGACATCACAAAAAAAAAGCAAAGCTTTCATAAGCAGATCAAGCAGATCCCCCAAATAATTAGCAGTCCCCCAAAATGTCCAAAAATTACAAATTACTGAATCGAGTTCCCAACTTCAAATCCTACAATACCCCAAATAATTATGTCAACAGTTAGAGTGAAGCTGAATCGTCTGTGTAAAACAACCAAAATAGTGATGGGACGATGTACGGTTCTCGGCCGATATCGTTTTTTTTAACTTTTTTTTTTTAAAAAAATTATAAAAAATGTTCAGTATACAATAAAAGTGCTTACCCCCGGGGAAATATTAAAAAACATGTCATTACTCTTATTTATAAGAACAAAAAAAACAAAAAAAGGGGAAACATGGGGGGGCCCCCTACTGGCCCATGGAGCAGGCCCAAACCCCCCCGACTTAAGCCAATGCCCCGGCCCCCCCCCAGGGGGGGTTTTTTTCCCCAAAAGGAAAGGGGAACCCCATCGACCAATACCAAACTAGTAAACCCCAACTCACACCCCCCCCCCCCATCATATTTTTCCCCCCGGGCCCTTTTTTTAAAAAACCCCACACAACTTTTTAGCCTATATAACTGTACCCCGGGATTTTTGTTCCATCATGGGCAACCCTTTTAAAAACCCCAATCTTTCCTATATTCCCTGAATAAAAATTTTTTCCCCTTTTTAAAAAGGGGCCATTGCTGCAAAGTCCTGTCAATACTAATATTTTAGCACGCTTTTACATCCTTTATTTTTCCTTTTTCCCCTTTTATTCCCCCAACCTTTTCCCCCCCTAATTCTGCCTTTCTGAGGTGCGGTTGGGGCCCTCAGTCTACCCCTCGGGGGGAAGTTTCTGATCAGGGGAAAAAAAACCCCAGTCATCCCTCCTTTGTTTTTTTAAACTTTTTATCCCCTTTTTTAATACGGTTTAAAAACTTTTTCGGCAAAAATCGGGGTTTTAAAAAGGCCTCACCAAGGATATAGAGAAAAAGGGGCAACCTGGGGGACTCCTATTTTTATGCTTCTTGAGGGGGCCCAAAAGGTTCTTTTCCCGCTTTTTGCGAAACCTTATACTTTTCTTGGTTTTAGATTCCCAAACCCCAATTAAACCCCCTTTTTTTCCAACCCTTTTTTTTTTTAAAGGGGTCTATTTTTATTTTTTAATATTGGCAGGGTTTTTCCTTAAATTTTTTAAAAGTTTTTGGCTTTTTTTTTAAAAAGCATCTGAACCTTTTCCGACCGTCAGCCCATTCAAATCTTCCTGGGTGTTCTAATGTCCTCATTTAAAAAAAATTGGACCCCTTTTTTGGTGTCGGGGGAAAAACCCTTGCTTACCCCCTTTTATTTTTCCCCATCTATTCGTTTATGTAGATTGTGGAAAAAAAAAGGGGGCCCAAATAAAACCCCCTGGGGAAACCCCTTTTGAACACTTCCCCACTCGGGTTTCTCCCCATTTTGAAATTTTCTCTGCTGCCATTTGTCAACCATGCCTCCCCCCGGGGGAAAAAAAAAAATTTTTCCCCTATTATTTTGCCTTAATTTTCCTCAATAGTCTCTGATGTGGGACTCTATAAAAACCACTGAAGTCCATATACACAATATCATATTCATTACCGGATCTATCCTCAAAACCTTAGTGAAAAAAAAATTTTTAAATTTTTAAAACAGGAACGCCCTTTTTTTAAAAACCCTGCTGAGATTCTTTGATTAATTTATGCTTTTCAAGATAGCTGCCCTTTTTTCGGCAATTTTTGGATTCCATAAATTTTTCCCCCCGGAGGGGTTAAGGGGGTTTGGGCTATGGTTTTAAAAAGGGGCCCCACCCTTGTTTGAAAATAGGTATTACATTCGCCATTTTCCCCCTTTTTTTTGGGACCATGCCAGTTTGCAGTGATATGTTGAAAAGATTGCCAACGGGGGTTTTTTTAAACCCCCCTTTCCCTTTTGAACCCTTGCATACAGTTCATCAGGGCCTGGGGATTTGTTAGGTTTCAATTTTCTATTTGTCTAAGGACCTTCACTTGTGACCCCCCTCGTGCATAGTTTTTCTATCATCCCCGTTCTACATAATTAATTATTTCTGGGGAAAAACGCTAGTAAAAACCCGTTTAAAAAAAAAAAGGGGAAAAGTTTTTTAAACATTCTACACATTTCCCCCTTTTTACCCCTTTCCGGGGGAAAAAAAATTTTTAAAAATTTTAGTGGGGCCCCCCTTGTCCCTAATCTTTTTTTTTTTTCCCCCAAAAAAAAATTTTTTTTTAAATTTATTATTTCAAAACACTTGTCAAAAGTGCTTTGTGTGTTTGTGTGGTGGGTTTTTTTGTTGTCAATTCCCCAATTGTCTCAATAAAATTTGGGGTTTTTTTTGGGGTAAAATTCATGCTCCTCCCCCATCTTCCCCGGTCGCTACCCGGGGCCCTCTCTCCCCCCCTCCATGGGCTTTTTATCCTTTGTCTTAAAAAAAATTTTTATGGTTTTTTTTAACCACTCATCCCCAATTTTTTCCACTTCCCGACAACTCATGACTAAAAATACTTCCTAACATCTCTTTGACTCATCTGAAATCTTCAACTTCCATTGTGACCCCCTTTTTTTCTGTGTTCCATCTTGGAATATCCTGTTTTTTCCCCCCCAATTCCCCCCAATTTTTTTGTATTCTTATCAATTTCCCCTAACCCCCCCGTCCCCCAGTGTGTCAGGGCCCCTTTTTCCCCCCCCAAACCCTTTTTTGGACATTCCCCCCCGCTTGGGGAAATTTTTCCCTTTTTGGAAACCTTTGCACTTTCTCTAGATTCTTTGGGGGCTTTTACCCCCTTTTGGGTTCCCCAAAAAAGGGTTTTATCTTTTAAATGGGCCTGACTCACCGGTGTACCCCGAGTCTTGAACGATTCCCTGAAATTCGGAACGCTATTCTCCCCGGTTTCCCCCCCCCCCATATGTGCAAATGTGTGTGTGTGTGTGTGTGTGTGTGTTTTTGTTAGTTTTTTTGTCCCCCCACATGTCCCCAAATTTAAAAAACTAGGCCTGTTTTTATATAATTTTTTGTGTGTGTGTATGTGGGGGAAAAAACCCTTTAAATTTTTCCCCCCCGGGTTTTTCCCGGGGCCCCTCCGTGCGTCAAGCAAAAGGGGGTTCCCACTAGGACCGGGGGGGTGTGTGTGTGTGTGTGTACCCCACCCTTTTTCCTAAAATTTTTTTTTACCTAATTAAATTTGCAAAGGGGGGGAAATAAACTTCCAGCCGCACCTCTTCTAAATTTTGTATTTTTTTTTTTGCTTTTGTGTGTGTGTTTATAATATATATATATATATATATATATATATATATATA